>JAVQKI010180788.1:0-13048 GCA_036025975.1 Nematalosa erebi
GAACTTTGAAAATATATCGGAGTAAAAGTATGCAATTAAGCTCGGAAATATAGTGAAGTAAAAGTGAAAGTTGTCAAAACTCCTGAAAAGTACAAAGTATCCCAAAATATACTTAAGTACAGTAGTGAAGTATTTTTACTTCGTTACTTTACAACACTGCATTTGTCTGTGGCTACCTAATTAATATAAAGGGCTAGGTCAACACATTCACAGACATCGTTTTGAGCTGGTCACATATCATGCTGTCAGATTTTCGTAATCCATAGTTAGTTAACCGCAGCCTTGACACTACTTTGTTGGAGAAGCCAGTGAGTGCCTTGTTGCGCCTGTACGTGCAGTTAGTGAAATCTTCAGTGTGGCCCAAAATCGGGGGCGGAGCCTGACGTCTCCACAGCGACTTTTCAGCCGAGTGTGTGCTGAGAGGTCATTGGACGGCTGTCAACAAAAAGTATTAGTGTGTGGGGTGCCACCGGCCGTTGTCGTTTAACTCTGCGGTTCTTTCATGTTTTGCTGTATATTTTCGAGTTTCTTCAACTTTTAACATCAGTGAACAGTCAACATGTTGGTGGATTTTGAGAAGCTGCGGATGTCAGGCGCTGGAAAAGCCATTGCTGTTTTGACAAGTGGAGGAGATGCGCAAGGTAGCTAGCCGTGGTGCACTGTCTCGAGCTGTGATCTGCACGATTTAGACACTTTTAGCTCGGCTAGCGAGCCAGGTTAATGATTTTCTTGCACTAGTTGTGATGCAATGTACATATTGTATTAACAAATCAAATGTAATCGCTGTCTATCTTCACAGTGCATGAATCGAAGGCTTTTTATTAAAATTCCAGTTCATGGCATACGATGCATTAGCGTACACATGCAAACTGTTTACACATGAATCTAATCATTATTCATTCATTAATTCATTCTTTAGTTTTATTATGCTTCATACAAAGTGCAATTTGTATGACAAATCAACATTTTAATTAATAATTTGCAGCTGATTTTAGACAGCTACAAAACACACCTATTAGATATAGTGTATTTTTTTGTTTTCAGTTTGTGTAAACTTTTCTAAGGTCCATGTCGGTTGCCTTCTTTCATCATCACTGTTATAGTCTCCAAAATATGCGCATGTACCAGATCAGAGCGCTGGCATGTGTGATGTGCATCTCAAAGAAGCTGGTGGTAGTATTACGTAACCTATTCATAGGCTGTCACGTACAGAATTCAGCCTATTGGGCGTAGATCCCCTGACGGGACACTTGCCAGTTTTCACAGTGCATGTCTACATGCTTAGCCCACTATACACTTTTTATATTAATGGGGTTTATCTAATGAGCTAAGTGAAAAGCTGGAACTTCTTGTCCTTGCATGCTGGTTCAGTTTTTTTTTAGAATATCCTGATAAACAGAATAGATCATTTTTAAATAGGTTACTTGGTTGAGAATCAAATTAAAACAATGGCAGTTTGAGTTAGCACTTTGCATGATGTATGACCTACTGGTCCACATTATTATTTTAACATACATAAACAAACACACATCTGGCCATTGTTTCAGGCACTTTTCGCTATACTGCTGGCTCAACAAATTTGCTTTGATAACTATCCTGTTTGGGATCTCACAGGGCAAATTGTCAAACCATTAGTCTACGAATTATAATGATGCAGAACCCTCTTGGTTGTTCATTTGGCCAACATGTTTGCTTTCATTCGCAGGTATGAATGCAGCAGTACGCGCTGTTACTCGTATGGGCATATATGTAGGAGCCAAAGTCTATCTGATCTATGAGGTATAAATCATGGCCATCCATTCTTTCATCATATTTATTGAAATTATTTTGGCACATTTGCTTCTTTATTTTGTTCATATTCATCATCATTAGAATGCAGAGTGTAAGGTTCTCATTCTCTATCGGGAAGGAAACTTCATTGAATCATGTGCTGGTGTGTTCTAGGGCTACCAAGGACTTGTGGATGGAGGGGACCACATCAAACTTGCCAACTGGCAAAGCGTGACAAACATCATTCAACTGGTTAGAGTCAATACTAATCTGACTGACTGACACCAGACTTACTCTTGATAAAAATTGGTCTGGACATTCTCAGTCCACAGTAGTGAAAAGATGCACAATAAACTCTAACAGAATACTGCACTGTACGTACTGTACATCAGTATTCTTCTCATAATTAAAGCTAGGAATACAGTTCTTTCCTCAGTTTGAAAGAAAATACACAACTGTGTTGATTTATGATGCATCTTTTGGTTGTGGATCCGTCTGATACTGTATGTCATTGTACAACGCCTGACTCATGTTGGATAATTGGCAGCAATTAATTCCTTATCACAAGAAGCCCTCTGCTTCATGCTGGTGTTGTGAGTTAGTGCAGTGATTCAACTCAGAGATGAGTTATAGCCACAACCACATTTCCAGATTAATAGAGCAATGAGGTGAGGGATTTTAATCTGAAAAGATTATCAGTCTGTAGGCCATACACTAAATTCCTGTGCAGAATCATAGAAGGAACTGAGAGTACCACTGCTGGCATTTGTCATGTAGTCATTTGATCATACCGTGAATCCTGTGTTGATTCACTTCGAGGGGGTTATTTCTTTTTGATCTTTGTGGTATTTATCCATTATGTCTGTTCAAGTAGAATTTACAGGGTACGCAAAGCTACCTTTGTTAGTTGCAGGCATTAGGAAAACTATGAGAAATAGCTTTTGAGCTAGCCTGGCTGTCACACCAAGCTTGTAGACAGAATTCTATGCAATGTCACAGATCAGTATGGGAGGACCCAGGCTACTTTTTATCAGGTTACTGATAAATTCTTTCACCATGGGAAATGTTGTACGGAGTCAAAAGTTTGCATTATCAGATAGATATCTATATCCCATATCTATGATGTATTAAGTCAGTGTGACATACACTGGGTAGAATCTGCCCAGAATGCAGTAATTGTGAGACAATTTGTAATTAGGAACATTATATAAGAAGTTACATAAAACGTCTGCCATGCTTGCCTGACAAGCCAGACTATGACATCAAAATGTATAGTCTGGTCATGACTGATAGATTGGGCTCAATCCAAGGGGCGGAATCAATGGTTGTCTTTCAAACTGCCTCTGCATGTTAATAAGCCGATAAGTTACTGCTAGGGGACGTCGAGGTGACTCTCTATAAGGACAGAGCGATGCTATTGGTCCGGCCAGACCTTGGTAGAAGACCTTCTGAGGCCCTATGGCTCATGGCTAGACGTACTGGTTGAGCAAAACTATTTGCTACCGTTAGGGTATGTCTAGATTTCTAGGCTTCTGCCAAGCTACAGTACTTTGATTTCAAGCTGCGTTGTAATAGTAATATATGCACATACATTAATGGGTGTATTCAAATGTCTTTCTAATGTTTTGCTCTGCTCTGCTCTCATGTTCACTCTCGCTCTCAAGGGAGGCACTGTGATTGGCAGTGCCCGTTGCAAGGCTTTCACTACCCGGGAAGGGCGCTTGGCAGCGGCTTTCCACCTGGTCCAGCGGGGCATCACCAACCTGTGTGTGTGCGGTGGTGACGGCAGTCTCACAGGGGCCAACATCTTCCGCACTGAGTGGAGTGACCTCCTGGAACAGCTGGTGAAAGAGGGTATTGGAGCCTATTCCAGTTTGGTTTAATGAGAATGGCACAAACTTTTCCATTTCTGATACCTCCAAATTCATAATCAAAGGAATTCTACGGAACATAGAGAAAAAAAATGTAGTCCCAGTCAGGATTAAATTTGTAAACTGTGAAGGTTTGCTTGACAGCTAAACTTAAAATAAAGGGAATAAATACATGCCTTCTTTGAAAGCAACACAAGGACAGGACGAAGAGTTACTGGGAAAAGCAGTCTTACGGATGTGCCTGTCTGTAGAGTGCAGCAGAGAAGGGAGAAGCTCATTAGCAGAGCCCACTGTCTGGCTTTTAGAGGGGGGCATTCATGCCTGAGTGGTTGTCATGACTCACCATCAATAGGAGACTGTCTGGTCTAGTCATGCCAGATCCTCTGTACCCTCTCGGGGCTCTGCAAGGTTTTTAAAGTGAAAGGCACAGAATTTGGCACTGGATGCAGCTATTGAGAATTTGCCCACAGGGAAAGACTGGCACACCGAACAGTTAACATACTAGTAGTATCACTTCCTACAATGATGTGCGGCACAGATGAACATCTAGATTAAGCAATTAGATTAAACAGGCCCATTGTCTGTTTTTCTTTCTTTTTTTAAATCCTACCACAACTGTTACAGTACATCACCTGTTTGCTATGTGTTCCTTTTTAGAACTCACTCTAAGTTTGTCTGTTTCTGTCTCAAATTCAAGTTCAAAGGTTCATCTGACTCTTATTCCCACTCTTTTTCTCTCCTTTTGTCTCTACCTCTATGTCAGGGAGAATCACTGACTCCTTGGCCCAGCAGTACACACACCTTAACATTGTGGGTCTGGTTGGGTCGATCGACAACGATTTCTGTGGCACGGACATGACCATCGGTGCTGACTCTGCCCTGCACAGGATCATGGAGATCATCGATGCCATCACCACCACAGCACAAAGGTCAGAGGTCACAGGCATTTAACCACAGACCTTTAACCATGTGCCTGACCATTTGTCTCAGAGGACAGCAGCGAGAGTTTTATTTTTATCATGCAGCAGTGCAGATATTGTCTCGGTGAGAGAGAGAAACCTTTAGAAGGTCAAGGGTTACACCAGCATGTTGTAGATGCCTTCTAATGGTTGTGTGATGAATGTGTTGAGTGTGTTGTCTAATGATCTCATTCAATATTGTACTTCAGCAAAGGAGAACCTCTCTTAATTGTGTTCAGTGCTTCTTTGGTGTTGAATACCAGAAGAAACAGCAAACAGCAAGAATCAGCAAATATATTGTTATAAGAGCTTAAGCTGTTATATAATCATCCCCTGCATGTCTAACATTGGCAGTATTACAGTTACTAGTGGATGATGCCACATGTCTTGATATGTCTTGCGATTAACTGCTTGCTTGCATCCATGTAGAGATGTGCATGTTGTTATGCAATTTTATCTAAAGAACTACTTCCACAATTAGAACTACTTCTTTTTTTTAATTTCCCCATTCCTTTTCTTGTATCAATAGCCATCAGCGTACATTCATCCTGGAGGTGATGGGTCGTCACTGTGGGTAAGTGTTTTGTTGCCTTTCTGCTTCCGGTCATTTATAATTGGCCTGCTACAATTTAGATCTGCTTCACCAAAGTGTTGCACTGTGTCAATAAAATACCCAAATTAAAATAACTATGTAGACACATAATTAAGTATATTTAGTAACACTGACTTCTAGTTCTAAGCCAAGTCAAATGTAATGCTTGTGTTTATGAGTGAATACTGTTGCTGGCATTGTTGCACAGACTATTAAAGTAAAGCTAAATGGGAATGCTGGTCTTGTGGTGGTGTGCCATAGGTACCTCGCCCTGGTGTCTGCACTGGCCTCAGGGGCCGACTGGCTCTTCATTCCAGAGGCTCCACCAGAGGAAGGCTGGGAGAACCACATGTGTGAGCGCCTTGGAGAGGTAAGGCTGGGGTGGGGTTAGGTAGGGTATAGTGGGGGTTGGAGATGTCTTCATATGGCAGAGATGGAAAAGCTATCGGCACAGAAAGTAAAAGTTTCACCACATATCTGTTCTAACCATTCACTTGAATCAGGTGATGCAACCAGGAATCGAGCCAGTTTATATTGCCTGTGTTGAGTGCACAGGTTGAGCCAATAAATGCTAGGGCTTTTACTTTCTGAAACCAGACTTTTCCACTTCCGCTCCATGGATAAGTCACTATAGAGCAGTTAGCGTCCCTGCACAATGCATGGTTAATGTTCACTCTGAGGGACATGGTGGCAAACATCTTCCTCTTTTTTTTTTTTTAGAGTGAAACTGCTCAGAATTATTCTTAGAATCCGTGCAGCCTCTTAAGGGTGAATACATCTTAGGGTTCTAAATAGACTTGAAAAGTTCTAAGTGGAACCCCAGAAGTTCCTGTTTTGATACAATGCATATAAGAGTGCTCTGTGAAATTTAGCAATTCTACTGAATATGAATAACTCCAAAATAAAAAGCTCTATCTTGAAGCTGTCTGTTCTTCGTCTTTGCTCCACAGAGTCGAAGTAAGGGTTCCAGGCTCAACATAGTGATCATGGCAGAGGGGGCAATTGATAAACATGGCCAGCGCATCTACTCTGACTATGTGAAAGATGTAAGACTTTGCCCTTAGTACTGTGTCTCTGTTTGTATTTATAGCCTAGTGTGTGGGAGAGGGGGCACATGTGTTGGTGGAGAGAGCGGAGGGGCATCAAGTTTGCATTGTGGGAATGCATGTCTTTATGTTACTCTGTGTGTGTGTGTGTGTGTGTGTGTGTGTGTGTGTGTCTTCATTTAAGCTGATGGGTGTATCTGTGTTATGTGTATGTTTCCAACCTCTGTGTGTGTATTTATAGAATTAGCAGATGGGTACTGTGCGCGCGCATGTGTGTGTGTGTGTGTGTGTTTGTATGTGTCATGTATGTTGGCACAGACATGTGTTATCTAATCCCTTTCCTCTGGACCTGCAGCTGGTGGTGAAGAGGCTGGGGTACGACACACGGGTGACGGTCCTGGGACATGTGCAGAGAGGGGGTACACCCTCCGCTTTTGACCGGGTGCTGGTGAGTGACCCGGGTTCAGGGTGGAAAGGTCAAGCAGTCTAGGTTCAGGGCAGCAATTACTAGCAGTGTATCTCTCCACTGACTGTATTTCTTAACACAGCATAGATTAATACTGTAAAAGTTTATCATTTTTAAATATATTTTTTAATAACTGATGGATGAAAACTTCCCAACAAAAAGCATGCAACAGCTTATCATGATTGTCTAAAGAATTATTGACAGTGCATCCACCATTTCGCCAAAATAAAGATTGCACAGCAGTGATTTTTCATGAGGTATTAGTTGCTTACAATTTCTCCAAGATGATGTCATGTATGCAGTGACTGCGTATGATACACTTTGCCTGTCATCACACATGAAACCTTCATGTTTTCTTACTTGCAGACAGTTAGATTGGTGATGGTCATATGTGCTGCGCACAAGAGAAAAGATAAAACGGGGGGGAATCCACTGAGATAGATCATGCAGTACATAAGACAGTAGAAAGCATGTTTTTTTATTGCTTGTGCTTTTTAAATGCCAAGACCTTTGAAACTAGTTTGGGGCCCGGTTAAAATAAAGGTCTCAAATGTCGCTGGGTGTGATTGGTTCTGTCTAAAGCCCCACCAGTGATGTACTATGGTAGGCATTCAGACAAAGCTGTACTGTTATGGCACTGAAGCAGGTTACATCAAGTCCTGGAACAGCCTTGAGAGAAAAGTTATTTTCAGGGGGCATGCTGGGGCCATAGGGATCAGCAGTAGAGCACAGAGCATAGCTCATGAATAGCAGAATGGCTTTGAAAGGTTGTGGTGTCAGATTCAGAGGTAACAAGAGAGAAATTGATATTTAATCTCTATCTGAGCTAATTCTATGTGGTTGACCTCACTCTCTCTGTTCCAATTCAGATTAGCTTAGTGAAGAAATATCAAAAATGTATTTACAAAGAATTGCTTAAAGCGATGGTTCGGAGTAATTCCAACCATAGCGCTGTTACACGAGCTTGATGAGTGCTGTTGATAACAAGGAAAGCAAACAAATTTAGAACAACATAGACAGGGTGGCGAACGCGCTGCTTATGCTTATTCAATGGTACAACTAAGCTCACTTTCACTTTCCTTTTTCATGTACCATTAACTTAGCCTAAGTTGCCAGTTCGCTATTTGGTCTACGTTGTTCCAAATTCTTTCGTTTTCCTTGCTATCAAGAGCACTCATCAAGCTCGTATAACAACGCTATGGTTGGAATTACTCCGAACCATTGCTTTAAACCATACACAGTTACAGTGTTTGGTACGATTATAGCAGGACTAAGGTGAGAACCAGATATAATGGCAAAAAATTACATACATGGTGTATGTAGAAAAAAAAACAAACATCTGAATTAAATATTCCCTTCTCTATCCTCTCCCTCTCTCTCTTGCTCTCTCTCTCTCTGTTTTCTTTTCTCTCTATCTCTCCATCCATCCGTCTGGTTCTACTATAGAGCAGTAAGATGGGAGTCGAGGCAGTGGTGGCATTGCTGGAGGCTACCCCTGAGACTCCTGCCTGTGTGATTGGGCTGTCAGGGAACCAAGCCATGCGGCTGCCTCTTATGGAGTGTGTCAATATGGTGATTATTACACACCCCTCCATTTGCATGTCTTTATCCCCGTAATGATGTACTATTACACTTGAAAGCAGCAGCGGCAGCAGCTGCAACTGATGCACAGTTTTTCAGGCACATATTTTTTAATGTTTGTTTTTGGCTGCTGTGTAGTCTTTGCCACATATTTCCAAGTTAGTCTTTTTACTGTGTAGAACTTTTATTTTTATTAAAGCATTAGTTTTATTTGATTGAAGCATATAGAAATGCGGGAAAGGAGATTACTTGTGCTAGTCTCCATCGCATATGTATTTCATATACATAAAATATATGACAGATGATGGGAAAAGGAAAATAATACTCTCGGAGTGATGCCATTTTTTGCTTTGTTTTGTTTTGTTTTGTTTTGTTTTTTTGAAGGAGGTATGTAGTTGTAGCTAATTTGCTGTTCTTATGCAGACAAAGGAAGTGCAGAAGGCCATGAATGAACAACGCTTTGATGAAGCAATTCAGTTACGGGGAAAGTAAGTCCATTGGTTTTATCTCACTTGCTAACGTACTGAAGTCCCAGTCTGTGGTATTGCAGGTTGCCAGTTCGAGCCAGGGCGCGTGCAGGGCTGGACCATGCAGGTTGGCACAGTTTAGTTGTCACCAGAACTGATGACTTACTGAGTTTTGCATGTGTTTCAGGAGCTTTGAAAACAACTGGAACACATACAGGCTTTTGGCGCACCAGAAACCTGCACAGTCCAAAGTAATCAGATTTCTTTCGTTCTTTCTTTCGTCACATGGCTTTCATAAGATTTTAATTGTGAAGAAATTACAGTTTTAATCTCATCTTCTGTCTGACTGCTCTCTCTCTCTTTTTTTCTCTCTCTCTCTCGCTCTCTCTCTCTCTCTCTCTCTCTTTCTGTCACTCTCTCTCTATCTCTCTCTTCACATTCATCCTTGGCATGGCTTTTCTCCTCTCTCTCTCTCTCTCTCTCTCTCTCTCTGTCTCTCCCAAGAGCGATTTCTCTATGGCCATCCTCAACGTGGGGGCCCCAGCTGCGGGCATGAATGCAGCGGTGCGCTCAGCGATCAGGGTCGGCCTTGCCCATGGACATCGTGTCTATGCTGTCCATGATGGCTTTGAGGGTCTTGCAAAAGACTTGGTATGCCTCAGTTGCCTCCCCACACCATTTAAATGTGTGATGTCTCTCAGTCCATACAGTACATGTCAACTGTGGTTTGATTCCCCTGACAGATCTCTTTTGCCCATTTTATGTTGTGCTTATGAAGGCTGGAACAAGATCTATATTTCAGCTGTTTGTTTCGAACAAAATGTGTAATGGTTAGAGTTCCTTTTGAGTACTCAGGGCTTCCCTTATTTCACATACAGTACAGTGAAAATATCTTGACACTGAATATATACTAGGTATATACTAATATATACTAGGTGTGAAGTTTCCTTTAGCCTGTGTTAAGGTTGTCTTTCTCTTGGGGTTTCAGGTGAATGAGTCACACTGGCATGATGTATCAGGGTGGACAGGCCAAGGTGGCTCACTCCTGGGAACCAAACGGTATGTAGTGACAGAATTAGCATGGAAGCATTGTTTTTTCTATTGTTTATTTTATTGCAGTATAAACAATAATGTATGCCCAATGCTATCTATCCTTGGCTATGTTGTTACTGTATACTTTTTACTGTAAGCCCATAACATAATGTTATATTTGATATTTTGTCTTGTCAACAGCACACTTCCAAACTCCTGCATGGAGAATATCGTTGCAAACATTAGAAAATACTGCATTCAGTCCCTTCTCGTCGTCGGAGGATTCGAGGTTGGATTTGAATCTCTGAATCTTTATGGCACCAAATAAATTGTATGTCTTCTATCATATTATTAAGTACCATTCATTTGGTGCTGCATGTTTTTGTCCATCTGCTTGTCCACAATGATATGTGCTCACACTACTGGATAAACTGTATGATTTCCTGTCTGAGCTCTGCTAAATAGGTCAATAAGTGTTTGCATATTTCTTCCGTAATGTCTTTTCCATCCTGTGTGTGTTTGATTGTGCGTATATGTGTGTGTTTGTGTGTGTGTGTGTTCATTCTCCTCAGGCCTATGAGGGTGTCCTGCAGCTGGTTGAGGCACGGAGTCGCTATGATGAGCTCTGCATTCCCATGTGTGTAATCCCAGCCACCATCAGCAACAACGTCCCTGGAACTGACTTCAGCCTTGGAGCTGACACCGCTGTCAATGCTGCCATGGAGGTAAAGTCTATTGTCATGAGGGCAGAACTTTGTTTGTGTATCATTATTATTACTGCATTTTTTTCTCAGTTTGTTTCAAGTCAAACAAATCAACATGTGTCCACAGAGTTGTGACAAAATAAAACAGTCTGCCACGGGAACCAAGCGGCGAGTCTTCATTGTAGAGACGATGGGAGGATACTGTGGTTACCTGGCAACCACCACAGGCATCGCCGTGGGAGCAGATGCTGCTTATATTTATGAGGAGTCTTTCAACATCCATGACCTAAAGGTAATTGGCACCCATTTATTTCCTTGTGTTTATTTTCACCTCTGAATTGGACTAGACAGAGAACTCTCCCTTTAAATGAAAATGAAGGCCAGTCTGGCCACACCACAGCGAACTTTAAAAAAGCAGGAGAAAGCAGTGGTATAAGAAGATGGAATAATACTTAAGTGACTGGATGATGTATTTTGGTGTGGTATTGACAAAACCATCCATATCTAAATTGTTATGCTTTACTTTTCTATTTGTTTTTTTGTTCTGTTCATCGTGTAAAATGTGTGTTTGCAGATGAATGTGGAGCATCTGACAGACAAGATGAAGAACGACATCCAGAGGGGGCTGGTGCTGAGGTAAGCCTAAGGATTCAAGCCCACAAGCGACTGAGTATTTAGAAAAGTGCTATACAAAACCGATGTGTTATTATTGAATTAGATAATTTAAATGATACATTTTATTTGTTTTGGAAATTATTTTCTGAGCATTTAGTAAATTATGAAAGGATAACGAATTGGGTAATGAACCTTGATAGAAACCTCTACAGGTGTAAGAAAATGTTTTGTGGTTTTGTTTTCAGGAATGAGAAATGTAACGGCCACTACACTACAGACTTCATCTTCAATCTGTACTCTGCTGAAGGAAAGGGTATCTTTGATTGTAGGGTGAACGTGCTGGGACATTTACAGCAGGTAAGACAAAATGGATAGAGGTACTAAATTATGGTCCTTGAAATGTGTATTCAAATGTAAAACATGAACGATTTATTCCTCCATTTGTCATGGATGTGGTTGGGTCCTCCACCAGAGAAGCTTCTCATTCTGGCAAAGCGTTCATGCAGGCTAAAGAGTCTTGTTTCGTTTCACATTTTTAAACACGCAAAATGTTGTCCACAGAGGTTAACAAAATGGGTCATTAATTGTTAAAACATGTGTAGTAATACTATCATATCAACAACATGTACAGTACAAGAGTAGACGCACAAGACGCTAATAAGGTTATTATTTTTGTTGTATATTTCGTTCTTTTTACAGGGTGGTGTTCCGACTCCCTTTGATAGAAACTTTGGTACCAAACTTGGTGTGAAGTCTGTCTTGTGGCTTACAGAGAGGATGAGAGACACCACCAGGCAAGGTAGGGTAGTGCAGCTACATCCTCTCCAAACTAACTTAAGGCTAAATAAAACCTGGTATTGCCTTTAGGGGGATGGGGGGATGTTTTGTATTTGTGTGATTAACAAATATTGAGAGGATAACTGAGTGATTAATAATGACACGTTAATTGTGTTGTTTTGTTTGTTGACATCGATTCCTTCCCAGGCCGTGTGTTTGCAAACACTCCTGATTCCGCCTGTGTAATCGGAATGAACAGGAAGGTGATGTCCTTTAATCCTGTGACTGAACTGAAAAGCCATACTGATTTTCAGTGAGTATTCATAACCCAGATACAATAAACCCATTCTCTGAATCATCTGTCCGAGATGCAGGCAACTCATTTTGGATACTGAAATGCTGAATAAGACTCTTACCACAGAAGAATCGAGTGTACATTTCAATGGGGGTTGGAATTAACTTGATGTGTAATGCAATGTATTGTAAGCCTACATTTAAAACATAATAATAATAACAAACCTGTCATTATTATTATTATTAGTAGTAGTAGTAGTAGCAGCAGTTATAGTAGCAAATGTGACCACTCTTAAACATATTTTGACTGTGTTCCCAATAGACATAGAATGCCCAAGGAGCAGTGGTGGCTGAACCTGCGTATGATGCTGAAGATGCTGGCCAAGTACCAGACCAACTTTGATGAATATCAGACTGGGGAGATAGAGCACGTGACACGGAGGACACTGAGCATGGAAACCGGATTTTAGAAGCAATGCTCCTTTGTTCTTAAAAATTCTAGAAGTTCCTTAAAATGCTACTATTTGTTGCCACCCCACACCAGAATGTATCCCTCAATGTAGGCTGTTTGTTGTAAGTCCCTTTTGCATTAATTATTTTTAGCCCACAACATGTAGCCGTCTACATCTTCCAGTGTTGAAACAGAATGCTTTTGGAAAGCCATTTGATGACAACTCATCGACAAATCGACAAATGTTTTGTTGACAGTTGGTATAGTTGTGTTTGTAAAGAAGTCATTAATTTCACATATTAGGGTAATACAATGAAGTATGTCCTTGTTTAAGTTCCACTGTGCCTTTGTTGTAAATGTTAGTGTGAGCTTTGAGCCTGTTACTGCCACATTATTCAATGGTATTGCACCAGTCTTATCAAA
>JAVQKI010180845.1:0-10994 GCA_036025975.1 Nematalosa erebi
TTTCAGGTCCTTTTCATTGGACGATAGGTTGACGACATAATCTTCAGATTAGAGTTTGCATGCCTGTTTTGTTGAGACTGATGCTATGCTGTGCCTGGGAGCTCAAAAACACACACCACACTAAGCAAAGCACTGCAAGGTAACAAAGGCTTTCATGGGCCAACACCACGTTTGTGTGTTTGAAAAGCACTCGGACCGTTTTGATATGCCGAAACAGCTTGCGCCATACTCTCGACATAGCAAGGCCCTTTGATACGTGGAAAAGAAACCTGTGCCACTAGCAAGAAATCTGGTTTTAATGCTCCAGCCACCTCGGAGAGGCTGAGGCAGGACGATGCGGCAGTAACCTTGAAATTCCAACGGGAATCAAACATCCCATGGCAAGCCCATGAAAGGCATGGAGCCCCATGTTGTTCCCTTCAAGCTGATTCCTTTTAATCAAACAAATGCCTCAGCTGATCAGTGCTGACAAAGGATGACTCAGTTGTTACTCAAGTTTTATCATGCATGCGGGCATACATCCATTTTATGTGTCTGTGTCTGTGTGTTAATGTGTTGTTTCCTTATTTGTGTACGCATGTATATGAGTGTAAGCCTGTGTGAGTCTCTACGTGTTTTTTTAAAGTCCGCGTCTGTGTGTTTCATGCGTGTCTGTGGAGTGTGGAGTGTATATATATATATACATACAGTATATACTGTATACATATATATATACAGTATGTATGTGCTTGCGGGTGTATGTGAGTGTGTGTGTATGTGTGTGTGTGTGAGCTTACGGGTGTGTGTGTGCATGTAAGTGCTTTTGGATGTATGAGTGTATGTACGTGTGCGTGCGTGTACGTGTGTGCATGTGGCCCTATTTACCAGCGGTGTGGCCAGACGATGTGGAGGGGCGGCGGTGGTGACTGTGATCCTGTGTGGCTGCCCTGCGGCAGGTAGGTGGGGGGCGTCTGCTGCCACTCGGGCCCTGTCTGATCCACCGTGACGCTCTGGGGCTGTGGGGTCGGCGAGGCCCCCTGGTGCTCACTGGGCACCTCTTCAGAGGTACAGGATGCCTCAGATGAGCTTCATGGCAAATCACAGGATTTAAAAAAAAAAAAGAGTTGGTTAAACAAATGCATGTGTGCATATTTGAACAAACATTTTCTTTTGTGCGTGTATGTGTGTCTTGCCTTTCAAGGAGCATCTAGAATACCATTAACAGTAGAAGTGTACTACTGTATTGCAAAATCTAAAAAGCAAATTGAAATGCAAACGTGAAAAGCATACCTGGATGCTTCCACATCCCAATGTTCATGAGAAGGTAGGTTCTGAGGAGCTGCTGTTACATAACTAGCGTGTGACTCTAAGGATCTGAGGAGGAGCTTGTGTTCTGGGATGAACCTGTAAAATGCAGGAGCAGATTAGATTGTATTTCTTTTGCTCATGAAGTGCAGCCTATTGTCTTACAGTACACACAGAACATCAACTATGTTGCACTAAAAACCTGTGTGATATCCTTGAGAATACTTCTTGTCTGTGTGGTTACATAAGTTGCCGGGATAAGGTGAAAGGGAGAGGTTGCATGAAGGCTAGTGTCCATTACGAGGGCTTAAGAGTGTTGTGCAACAAAAACGTTGGGAAAAACTAATCACATCAGAGAGAGAGAGAGAGGACAGCGTTCACAGTCGAGACCAATAGAGGCTTCACAACTCAGGTTCACGTTTCCCTTCCATGCAAGCCGAGATGCACAGCCACTAGCCGCAGAGGCACCGTAAATATTCCAAGATTGATGCGAGATACATACTTCGAACCACAGAGTGCATTTCAAATGAAAGCAACCAAAGTAAGGGAGAAGAGGGGGGAAAAAAGTTGAACAAAAGTGATTTACTGCCAAAAGTAATCCATAAAATAGTGAAAGTAGTTTATTTTGTCCCTCTTTGAACAAAGTCCACAGGCCCCTCTCGCCAGCGCAAGGATTCCTAATTGCTGGTTGTGCGATGGACTCCATCCAATTAACTTTGGTCAAGAGCAAAATTTCCTTCTCCCTTACCCAGTCTCTATTATTTTTCTCAGTGGAGCAGAACAGAGGGCAATGCCATAAACCAGGCTTCACTGTACAAAAAGAAACCCAGTGACCACAGCTGCTAAGCTAGCAACAGCACATAAAACTATGTCACCGTAACATTGAAATGTGTATTTTTGGGGGCAGAAAACTGACATGTCAACATGCAGTGCTCAACCGTCTAAAGTTATCCTCTTTACAAATAAATATGACAAATCATTTCCTCTGTGCATGTGTGAGTTTGTAAAAGTGTGTCTGAGAGTGCATCTGTGTGAGCGTGCTGTGTGTGTGTGTAATTCTGTCTGTTTGTGTGTGTGCGCGAGTGTGAATGTCTGTGTGTGTATATGTAAGTGTGACCATGTGCATCCAGATCGTTATAAGTGAACACATCTAGGCTGTTGATGCAACTCCTCTTTGAGGGCAATGCCTCGTTGGAGAAGTTGTTTAATCAACCACAGCATGAGGATTAAAGGCATTGTTAGGACAGGGACAGTGCATTATGTGTACTGGGCTTCTCTTGCCGTGTCAACCCAGCCAGCACAACATGCTTCTAAGCATGGCCAGAGCAAAAGGGACAAGCTAACCATCACACAATTTCTGCCAACACATTGCTCATCTTCACGTCCAATCTCACCTCCAAGAGATGCAAGATACTGAAAATTGTACGGAGCCAAGTTCTCTGGAAGACGGACAGCAAAGACATTTGCATGCCGACATGTCCTTAAGGGCTTTGTCCACACGCCAAAACCCCCGCGGTAAGGTTGACGGCACGGCATGATGGATTACTGCAAACAGATTTAGCAGCAAAGTTCCAGCAGAAGACATTTATGGTGTTTGTAAGGTTGCCTTTTTTTTCTTCAAGAGACGTTCTGCAGAAATAATCTAAAGTAGCATGAACTCTGTTGCAACAAAAATAGAAATACATTTAAGTTTGATTCCTGTTAAAGCGTTCACTTTCATCCTGCCAGGGACAAGAGCACAAGCACACATACTGTAAGGCATGGTATACATGCTGTGCTTGAGTTGAAGCATGACACCAGAGATTTAAGACAAAATGTAGCAACCAAACAACCCTTCAACACTTCACCTAAACCTGATTAACCACTAATAAATCTGCCAGGGTCTGATTTGGATGGATGAATTGGATAACTAATAAGGACACTGGATGGCCTAATATAAAGACACTGTAAAGGAATGACAGGAGGATACTTGTAAGAAGGTATGACCGATGGGACTGCCACACCAGCCCCAGGGAAAATTTCATTTGGAGGGCCATTTTAAAAATTAAATGAGGAGGTTTTGACTAGGCAATAAAAACACTGGCGTGGTCACCAGCCGGGAAAGGTACTTAGGGAGAATGCCACCAATTACCTTATTTATAAATCAACAGCAATTTCAGTGATGACTTTACCTTACATTTGATTAAATGCGAAGGGACGGAGAGGGGGGAAAAATCAAAGTCCAAAATCATTTGATCTAATTTCCTTTATTGGCAATAATCACAAGAGTTTCTCTTGGGTCGGGCTAATGACAAATGCCATTGATCTTGAGGCTTGAGGGAAGGGAGCGGGAGGGGGGAAACGTAGAACCAGAGTGGGGATCGGGTGCAGCTCCTGGCGAGCACATCAGGGCTGAACGGAGACTTTGCTGGCCTCACTGCCACACGACGGTGCTAAAGTGAGTGGTCACGCAAAGGTTTGTGCGCAAGCGAAGGTCCTGTCTGTGGTGGAGGACAGAACAGACCAAGCGAAACGTCCTTTTTGATCTAACCAACACCCCCTCCACCCCATCACTGGCGCATACTCTCTGTCTGACAGAGATAGAGGCAGGAAGAAAGAGAGAAAGAGAGAGAGAGAGAGAGAGAGAGAGAGGTTGACCATGCCAGGCCACTGGCCAACAGAAAGGAAGGAAGGCGACGGATATAGAGATCCTCAGTGGCGTGGACAGAGAAGTTCATTAGAGCACATTAAGTTCTGCACTTGTCATTACGCTCTGACCCTTCAGTCAAATGCCATCAGTATTGCCGGCATCCTGGCATTAGGCGGTGACACTACTCTTCCCACACTGGCATCAGGATGAGGGGCCCCACCTCAAAAGGCTCCCGGGGGAGAAGGCCAGCAATCTTTGGGGATAGACGAGATGACCAGTACATACAGGCAACTAGGCAAATTGCTACTGGGAAGATAAGGGGATGGTGGTTTGTTGCAACTTTTGTCAAGCTTGGATGAGTGCGACATCACCACAATGGCAACAAAGAACTCGACTGTGCTGAGCCAGTGCAGACGAAAATGCATGATGGATGCGTGGCATTATGCAACGAACATATGGCTACCAAAACCTGACATCGGGAACAAGCAGATTTCAAAAGCATTGCATAAGCCAGGACATCTGCTATGGGTGGCATGTTGATAGCCTCAAAGTATAATATAACCTGGACACCAAATTTAATTTGGATAATCAAAATGAAAATCACCACTGGCAGAAAACTCACAATAAAACAAATTTCAGTGTGCTAGTGCAACAGAAAACACACAAGCCTTCAAGTGACTAAAATTCTTTCAAACAAAGTAACTCAATGTCATGCAAATAATGCCATCTAAAGCCTGATTACCTTTAATGATCACTGATGAAAGCTTTGTGTAGAAAGAGAGAGAGAGAGAGAGAGAGAGAGAGAGAGAGAGAGGGAGGCTCACTCAGAGGCAACCCAGTTAACCGTGGTTTTGATTCAACTCTCAAGTCATGCGTTCACAATTAAAAACGAAGCAAAGCAAAATGATGTCATGTTCCCAGGCTTTAACCCGTGGTCATATGCCTATCAAAGCCCCTGATGTTGACACCACAATCATGGTGAATGATGCTACTGTGGTAAAATATGGTTCAGTACCAGCAAGAAAGTGGCGCCGATGTCTCAGTTGTTAAAAGTCACTTGAGCTCCCCCAAATTGGCAATTTGGGACATCCTACAGAAACTCAAGTTTGAACAATGATTAAAATAATGCACCATCTAACAGTAAAGACACTTAGGCCTCCCACAGGAGACATGAGTCTTTTTCTGAAAAATAAATATCCCACAAGGGCCGACGTTGTGTCTCTCGGTTGACTCGAACCAATCTGAAGCGCTTACATACTATAATATTCATACATATTTTGATTCTGTCGCTCCTCTATTTGGGATTTACGGCGTAAACATGCCTAATGTTGTGTACGTTACATATGTCAACATTGCAGCGTATTGCATTTCATCAGGAGGAGAACGGCTCCTACAGCAACAGAAATCTTGTATTGATACTGTTGTTTGGTAAATACCTGTTTGTCATGATTATATCACCCTTAAACCATGGGCATTTTTGTTTGCAAAAGTTTGGTACAAAATCACTGATGCAGAGTTTGATCCTTAATTCGTTCCTATTCATCACAGCAAGCTCCCCTGACTTCAAAGCGCCATATGGAGTCAATTGTGGCCGCCCCTGGCACATGCGAAGACAGAGATCTGAGGCGTGCCATACCTTTGGTTTTACCATTGAATTATTTTCACTGGGGACATATTGAGAAGCCCTGTGTGACGCAGGCGAAAAAAAAAAAAGAAAAATCACAAAAGCAAGGGGGGATCCTTTGTCAACACATCCCTGAGACGACAGGGAGATGGAAGCTGTCAAATACACGGACGTGTAGTGTGGGGGTGGTGGGGACTCGAAAAGGTGCCTACCAGATGTTTCTGTCTTTGACCAATGTGATTAAATCTTCTCGGTGTGATTAGGAAAAGATAGATCCTCTCGCGTCACCCTCATCCTGACTGAAAGTAATCAGAGAGCTGGGTGCTGTATAGCAGGGTTGTTTAAGGATTTGATGCTGGGTGCTAAGTGGTGCCGATGTGACTGACCCCTGAACAGAGTGGTGGCCTCTAAGCAAGAAGGAGAGCGCAACAGCTTTGAAAGATACACTGAGAACCTTAACGGAGAGACCGTGTCTTCTTCAAATCTTCATTGCTTTTTTCAATAGACACAGTTTTACTGTTGAAAAGTTCCATTTGTAATGAAACCTGTAAAATTGCAAAGACATTAAAAAGAAGACGATGTAGACAAGTGTTATCAATAGGAGACCACTTTTTTTGAAGCTCAATGTAAAGTGACAGTTTATAGCAGTCATTTAAGTCAGTACGTGTTCAAATCCACTTGACCATTGACCACCTCTGAAGGGACTGAGATTTCACAAATGTGTCGGCCTCCTAGGCTCAAGCAAGATGTGAGACAGATAGCGCCCATTCCCCATCTGAGCTTTCTGAGAGAATCTCTGCAGCAGGATATCCTGCCATCTGCTTTGGTTACCGGCTCATTCCGCCAGTCAGTCATTTGAGACCTGGAAAGACAGAGCTGCTCCAGAGAGAGAGAGAGAGAGTCACATCAATGGCTTCACGAAAAACCTTTTAAAAGTAGCCAACCCCCCCCCCCCCTTTTCTCAATCAACTTTAAAGTAGCTTCAGTTATCTGCAGCGAGTTAACAGAGCTAATGAAAACCTGACCTCCAAGTCGACACACAAGCCTTTTCAGGTCTCTCAGACGTGCGGTGAATACATACATCTGCGTGCTAACTGCAGCGCACTTCTCAAACCTCAAAGAGACCGAGCTATTTAAGTCTATGCTTACCCTTGCAATGTCTACAAAGGAGGACCAAAAAGGCACACACTGCAACAAAAACCCACTAATGATCATCAATCTCAGCATTGTTTTGTACGCATCGCCCATTCTGTGGCAAACACACAATGTCAGAATGGAATGGAAACTGAATTGACTTTGCATAATGGGTGGGAGAGAAACCATGGCAAATTTAAGTATGCCACAAATGTCCTGGATTGACTTGCACCTCCCCCCCCTTTTTTTTTATTATTATTTTGGCCGAACCCCTTGAATTCGACACCTGCTCATCACGTGTGCACTTTGATTTTATTATCCCCGGAGTCAGACTATTGGAATCGGAGCATGGCCGACGGACTGCACAAAGAGGAGGCAAAGAAAAGAAAGCCACCCGTCTGAAAGTTGGGAGAGATTGATGAGGTGGCATGGGCAGCGGCCATAGCCTCCCGCTGGCCAAGGTCAATGGCTATTAAATTACCAGTGCTCGCGTCTCAAAGGCCTCCTGATAGATGGACGCTAATGCAGATGAAACAAAGCTAACTCTGTGTCGACATGCACAACGCAAATCTGTTCAGCTACAGTAAAGTTTACTGAGGGGAATCTTAGCCTTTCGATACACACAACTAACAACTGAAGCTGGACAAAGATGTGTGAGAAACGCCTTAGTGGAAATACCCTGTGCATAGTTATTTTAAACATGCCAAAGTCAGTCAATATGCAGTGTATATTATGGTAATGACATTACATTGTACTGACATTTATATAATTATGAAGCAACACTTACTGCATTAGTATAGTAACAGTTGGCAATTTTTATAATCAATTCTGGCATCTTGAAGAGTTATTGTTTGCATAGATTGAAGTGAGTGGAGACCAAAGACAAACTCCACCGATTAGCACTCAAGCAATTTTTAGATCCCATCATGTGACCTTGAAAACAACAACAACAACAATAATATGATTGCAAATCTGACTATTAAGGGATTTGTGTTCATTTATTGATTTCATAAGTCTTGTTCTAAATTCAGAAATTTATTCCACTTGCATTTTGGAGTTATTTTAATCCATGATTCCTTGTTGCTTTTTCTTTCTTGTCTTTCTTTCCTTGATCTTTTCCTTTCTTTCTTCCTTTTTTTTTTTAAAGGCTGGACGCTCTTGGTTCAGAAAAGGACCGCGGGCACATTAAGGGGTAGTCGGCCATGCATATAATCGCTTCCTTACACTCTGTGAGTTTGCTTTGGATCAGGCAAATTACCATCTGAAAATGAGCTGAGAAACACTCTGGGCAAGAGCCCTGTGTCATCAGTGTCAGCTCACTTGCAAAATTCCTTACCACTGATATGTACATTGAAACACACACACACACACCCACACCCACACACGCACACACACTTTTACAAGTGCACAATTACTACAAGTGCATCTGCATGGATGTATACACTCACACAGGATGAACTGCAGAGACACACCCAGGAAACTACAAGATGAAACACATTCACCAACCAGCATTTCATTAATAAAAATCTTGAATATTCTCATTTCCTTCCACCAACACGAGCCAGGCTCCTATAGCGCATTTGTTTCAAGTCTTGAATTCTAAGACATTTTGTTGCAACCTTATTTTGTGTTTCTCTTCTGCTCAGTGTGACACAAACTGCGACGGACCTCGACAAAGTCTCGCTCGGTGAAGTTGCCCGATAACAGAGGCACCTCAGGCATCCTCAGTCCACTTTACACTTCCACAGACTCGCTCTCCTCCGGGGCAGCTTAAATAATTAGTCACAACACATTTTCAAGAGCTCCCTCGCAACAGTGTGTGTGCTCTTTGGTGTAGCTGAGCTGACTTCCCCCATCTAGCCACGGCACTTTGGTGGGACTGACCACAGAAGGGCAAAGCTTCAAGAAAAAAAGTGAGAGAGAAGCGTTGCTTCAAAACGGCATCATTTGTTTATGGATTTTTCCCCTTCAATGCTTTGCAACCAATGAAAACACTGTGGGCAAGCATGTTTTGGACTCGAAAAACTTTGAAGAGAAAAAAAATGAATAAATAACCAACAGCTTACAACACTTTGATCTCTAGAAATATGCATCCCCTCACACCTGAACAGAAAGACAATAAATAAATATATAAATAACAGGCTCACAATCTAAAATTAAATCAAAAGGAAAAATTGCATTCTGCAATGTTTAGAATCAAACTGAAACCATGTTGTGATGTTGTCACTTTCATGTTTGCGACGGGCTGCTGTTGATTTGGACTTTAATGGGAAGCAGGCACGCTGAGCCAAGCAAGCGGGTTTGGATGGCTTCACTGTACATTGTTTTGGAACAGGGCAATAAAAAAGTACCACCCCTCACCGCTGATCCGAGACGACAGTTAATAAAGGGAGTCCTGGAGCCAATTGATTGGGCACAAGAGGTGACCTGACGTCCATGCAAGAAAAACTCTTTGGTCGATACACAAGCAAGAGACGTTAAACAGTGCCAGTTTAACGAAAAACATTGATGGTGTTGCAGAAAATTCTTCCATGTTGAGTACTGCTTGAAAAAGAAACGCCTGAAACTGTGCCTTTTTGAAAGCAGTATCAGAGCAAACAGGGAGAGGAAAAAAAGAAAGAAATGCTTTGCATGACAAGGGAGCACAGAAGTAAACACCAACACTTGCATGTTGAAATGAGCCACCAGAATAATCTGGTGACAAACATATGACAATCAGGCCTGTGACTGCATAAGTGTGTACATGTCAGAGTTTGTGTGTGTGTGTGTGTGTGTATGTGTGTGTGTTAGCGAATGATACTCACAGGATATTAAAGCTGTCTATTCTAATCACGTTCTTACACAACTTTGCAGATTTGCCATTAACCACGCTCCCAAACTCTATCAGCTTTCTGGGTCGGATTAAGAGTGAATGCACTGCTTTCTTTAATCAGTGGCTCTGTGATCCCTAGAAGGCAAATTGCTGTCGCTCAGGATAAGAAGGCTGACCTTGTGACATCGGGGAATCGGATGGGGAAGTGGAGCACTTGGCACTTGGGTCGAATGAGGCGGTCCAGGTCTTTAGGCCGGTGGTCTGGAATGGTCTTGAAGAAGGAGGATATGGAGGTTAGGAAGGACTCCATGTTGAAGGTGGAGTTAAACAGGATTGTATCTGCAACCAAGCTGAGAAAAAAATAAAATAATGTGTCATTTTAAGTGCTATCAATGTTGACACAATAACGCATGTGATTATTGTAAAAAATTTTTTTTTTTTTTAATGCAAATCAATCATACAGACGAATACGTCACACTGCACGCCAGCACCCTCTTTATTTACACACAACGCAATGGCTGTGATTTGTGGAATCGTCCACCCGCTTTGTTTTGTTTGCTGGTGTGTTCAGCAGCCCACTGTAGGTACTTCCAGCAACTTGCTAGTCCACTGTGTAGATTTTATAAATAATTTCAGTGGCAGGATTTCCCAATTGTACTGTGTCTACCTTTCAATAATGTCTTAAATTCAGCACTTCATCAGCAGGCAATACTTAGGCAGTCATGAGAAATTTTCTTGGTAATAGAACATAAACTGACTGCCCAGAAACCTTGTAAATAGTTCTGTTCTGTTTTGTTGAAATATGCAGTGTCTCTTTTAACAGTAATGACAAAAGAATTTGCTAAACTTAACTGCGTGGTCGAGGGGTAGAACGTTCCACTCAAAGCAATTTGGTGGATTGTGCTAAGCGAACATGGACACACACAACACAGAACCATAACAATAACACTGAAAAGGCAACAAGTGCCCTTTGGGTTGAGTCAACGCAGAACCGTAAAACACCCAAAGATCTTTGTACTGGGATGACAGAGTTTCTTTTTGACATAAATGCAAGCTGCAGAATACAAGCAGCATAATGATGGTTGTAGATGCTTCATTATGGCATTTTTAGAGCTGTCAGACATGCTGAATTAGTGTAGAAGTAAAAAAGGCCAAACAATGGTAGATTTGAAGCAAGGGATAGTGTGCAGAATTTGTGCACCTGGGATGCGAGTGTGTGAAGGCGGGTGTTAAAAAATCATGTGGTTGTCATCCCTGTCATAGACAACTTGTGGCAACTATACTTTTTCACTTTGGATTTGTAGGAGACTAAGGAGCACCGCTTTGCTGTAGCCTGCGCTAACCAGGGGCATGTGTGACATTCTTTCACAAAAAAATAAAGGAGAATTCTGGAACTCTAAATGTGTGATTGATTGTGATTAGTTATTTTATATTGCAATTATTGCAAATATAGTCTTTTACGCATTCTCTGTGTGTGTAGAAGGTCCTTGAAAAACTGTTTACTTGTATGA
>JAVQKI010181005.1:0-11708 GCA_036025975.1 Nematalosa erebi
TCTTCTCTTTCTTCTTTTTTCTTTAATTCTTTTCTCTTCTGTTCCTTTCTCTCTCTCATACATAAACACTTTCCCTTGCTTCCTACTAAAGTCCATTCAGGACGCATAATAAGGTGTTGAAAAACAAATAATAAAAAGCTTGAAAGGAGCCATCCGAGCAGAGCTGAGGAGGACCATGTGGCAGAGAGTGCTATCAAAGAGAAGAGAGAAGGGTGAAAAAGAGAGAGCGGGAGTGAGAGAGAAAGAGTGAGAGAGATCCTTTTAGTATGAATACATTTGCAGATAAGGGCTTTTTCAGAAGTTGTCCCAGAGAGCTGGATGGATGGGCCTGAAAAAAAGATAAATGCATGGATGCATAGCGAACGAAAAGTGTGTGTGTGTGTGTGTGTGTGTGTGTGTGTGTGTGTGTGTGTACATGTATGTACTGTATGCATGTGCTTGTATTTGTGTGTGTGTGTGTGTGTCTTTAGGGCACTAAAGGAGAGATGAGGCTAGCCATGGCCGATATTGGACGGGTGAATGAATCACAACACAGAGCTTCTTGTCCCGATTCTGGGCACACTGAAGTACACACAGCAGTGTTTACCACCCGAGCAATCCTTTTCTACTTCCCCCGACAACGAGCAACAGTCTCATTTATTCCTGTTTCCTGGCATTAATTAGACAGCCCTCACACATTTGATAACAACCCCTCACCACACACACACACACCCTTGTCTCCTTACCCCTCCTTCATCTGAATAGGATATTTTATTATGCAGAGGAGAAAGGAGGATGGAGGTTGGAAACGAGCTATTTTAACCCGTTTTAGCCGGGCAGCAAGAGTCGCTGGGCAGAAACAGACGCCTGATCTGGCGTGCTCTGAGGGATGCTACATGCTGTCACCACACCTCCAGCAGCCGCAAGCAGATGGTGAGGAGATTTTCACTCCGTCACACTGAGCAGATCAGGCCACAAGCCCTTTCGCCCTGTGCCGGACCAGTGCAAACTGACACGCAAACATACACCCGTGAAATAACACACACACACACACACACAGACACAGACACATTGCAACTCCCTTCTTTCTATGCGTGCGGGCACACACACACACACACACACACAATTGTAAACACAGAGACACACAAATATTGCTTTCTATGTTCTCTTTCTCCCTCTCTCTCTCTCTCTCTCTCTCTCTCTCTCTCTCTCTCTCTATCTCTATCTTTCAGACACACACCACGAAAACACACACATAAAAAAAGTAATGTAACCAGTCCAGTACACAGACACACACACACACACAAGTACACACACTCACGCAAAACCTCCACACATGCTCCTGCAAACTCATTTAAACACACCTGCTCACACTCACACGTACATACAGTATACAGAACACACACCCACACACACAGTTTACACTTATCACACCCATGCAGTAAGTCACTGTTCACAGCACACACTACTAATCAGTGTACACACCAGATTCACTGCAGATGATGGCAGCTGTTGTGTAATCAGCTCAAGCTGAGCGTGATGGAGAGATGGAGAGAAAGAGAGAGATAGAGAGGGATAAAAATAGAGGGATTGAGAGAGAGAGAGAGAGAGGTAGGGAAAAGAATAGAAGGGGAGAAAAAGGAGATGGGAAGGCTGGTGTGGTGGGTGATATAGGGTCGGACACTGAAGGACAGGATAAGAGAAACGAGAAAGAAAGAAAGAAAGAAAAAGAGTCTCATTTCTGCCTCACACACTGTCCACCGCACTGCAGCACACATCTGCCCTGCAGACCCATGTGAGGGGGGTCAGAGCTAGAAGAACTCTGGTGTGTGTGTGTGTGTGTGTGTGTGTATGTATGAAGGCACATTTATGTGCGTGTGTGTGTGTGCGTGAGAGAGAGAAAGAGAGCATGCAGCACTGCATGGCTCAGTACTGCAGGGCTGAAAGGTGTCCACTCCAGCGAGAGAGAGAGTGCTGCATCAAGAGAGTGCGAGGTAGAGAGAAAGAGAGAGAGAGGAGAAAGGGATAAAGAAAGGAACTGTGAAAGAGATGGAGAGCAGGATGCAGAGAGAAGAGAAACAGAGGGAGTGAGAGAGGAGAGGGGAGACGGGGGTGTGCAGGGACTGCACGGTGGTGTACCCGTGTGCTGGCAGGGAGCGAGGCCAGCCCTAATGGAAAGTTTCAGTGCTTACACAGCCTCTCTGCTGGGGCAGCTCCGCTGGGGCTAGAGCCACTCAGCACTTCACAGCTGGCCAGACGCCGCGCCGGCCAGGACAGGTCAGCAGAGTGTAACGGCACAGAACACTGCAGGAGTCTACAAACAACACACGCATCCAACTCCACACACACACACACACACACACACACAATTCAACTGAGTACAACAGCCACATAACACTGCTACAACTACACACGGCACATGTGCCTCTGCAGAATGATGCTAACACAGAGCAGTGCTACATGCTATCAGATACCAAAAGCACTTGGCAAAAATCAGGTCTGCATGCACAGAGTAGAGTGCAGTTCAACAGATTGCCATCTCTGTAACCGTATACACTTCTCTAGCAAGATACAGAAGATCATTTAAGTCCAGACACAGCGCAGTTATGTAGCACAACACGACACGTAGCTCAGCGTGAAACACTCCCTAGTAATGTGCCACTAATACACAGACAGTGCAGCAGTTTAAGGCACAGCAACACTAATATGTGCAACCCCACTTTACCTTCCATTCAACATGGGGCCCTGCTGACATAAACAAATGAGTAAGATACCACAGCTGCTGGTCAAAGAGCAAGAGACTCATTTAGTTAAACTTAGCATGTACTCTAATGAGCTCAGCAGATTATGTGTGTGGTGCATTTAAAGACCACTACTGCTACAGTCTCCAGGGACACACACCGCCTCATGCTTCCAGTGTGTAGAATGACGTCAGACACACACACACACACACACACACACACACACACACACACGCACACAAACACACACACACACACACACACACACACACACACACACACACACACACACACACACACACAGAGAGAGACACCCCAACACTAGAAAACAGCTCAGTGGGGCAGTATATAAGGGACTTCTTGACACGGATGGCAGAAAAACAGCTGAGGGTAGCATTAGGAAGGGTTGTGTGATGACGTCTGTTGGGTTCTGTATGTACCACTAGAGACCAGTGCAGAATGCTGCAGCGGTACCCACACCACCACCTCCTCCACATCTGACAGCTGCATTGTGCAGTGGTAGGACGTAATTCAGCAGAACCGTACAAAAGGGGCTGTTCAGCCCGGCGCGGCCTGGCACACATCAGCAGCAGCAGCAGCAGCAGCAGAAGCCACAGCCAGCGTGTCTGTGCTCCCCCCGGGCCCAGCTCTCTGCCTCTAGATGCAGCAACGCTAATTAAGCCCTGATAACAGGAGACCGCATCCCTCCCTCCTTCTCTCTCCCTCTCTATCCCTCGTTCCCTCCCTCCCTATCCCCCTGTCTCTAGCTCCCCTGCTTCCCATTCTGTCCCTCATCTCTCTCTCTTCTCTTCCTCCTCTCCTGTGCCCAGCCTCCCTCTTGCCATCGTTCCTCTGCTGCTGCACACCCACACACACACACATACTCACATACTCACACACACACCCTGTCCAACTCCTTTCTTTATCACCTCACTCCCTCCCTGCCTTGCTTCTGTTTCCCTCCTTCCTCTCAGCCCCTCCCTCTTTCCCTCCCTCCCTCTTTCTCTCCTCCTCCTCCATAGCTCTCTCCCTCTCTCTGTCTCTCTCTCCCCTGTTCACTCACCCATGTCATGAGCATCCCTCAGATCACGCAACCATTACCTAGCCTTACCTTTGTATGCATGCACACGGAGCAGCACACACCTCTCCTCTCCTCCCCTCTCCTCTCTTTTCCTCTCCTCCTCACCCCAGGTCTGTTGAGAGAGTGAGAGAGATGAGCTCCCCATCAGTTCTGAAGAATCGAAAAGGGAGCAAGACAGAGTCAGAGAGAGAGAGGGAGACAGAGAGAGAGAGAGAGAGAGAGAGAGAGAGAGAGAGAAGAGGACTCTCACAGAGCCCTTGTAAACATGCTCTAAGAGTGTGTATGATGAACACAAAAGTGGAAAGACAATCACTCACACACTTAGCATTCTATCCTCCCCTCCCCTCTCCTCCTTCAAAAACAAAGGAGGGACGGTGCATCTCCACCTCTCCTCTTCTCTCTCTCACTCCACCTCCTCCCTTCCTCCGTACTGCATTGAAGGCTTCACCTGGAGAGCAGCTGGAGTGGTCCCTCTTTATGCAGACAGAGGTTTTTAGCCTCATTATGCCTGCTGAGCTCCCAGCATACACTCTGGGCCTCAACAGCAGGAGAGGAGGATGAGGCTAGGTACTAATAGGAGGGAAATTAACATTGGATGGATGTGCTCAAATGGATTCTGTGTGTGTGTGTGTGAGAGAGAGAGAGAGATTATGGTATCTGGGTGACTATGTTAGCATATATAAATAGGTGTGTGTGTGAGTGTGTATGAAACTTGCTGCTGTGAGTAGGGGGTCTGAGTGTATGTGCATATGTATGACTGAACACGTGAGTGCGGTCATGAGAGAAGTGTGTGTGAATGTCCATGAGTCACCCTGACCTTTCAGTGTGTGTGTGTGCGTGTGTATGTGTGTGACATCGTCTTTGACCTGAAACATGACACACACATGCTCTCACTCCAAGGGTCAAAGACAGTAGGGGGTAGGGGGCCTATCATAACCACTGCTCTGTGTGTGTGTGTTTGTGAGAGAGAAAGAAAGACAGAGAGAAAGAAAGAGAGAGAGAGAGAGAGAGAGAGAGAGAGAGAGAGAGAGAGAGAGAGTGAGTGGCTCAGCTATAGACTGCGTGATGGACGTGTTCATATTGAATCCCAACCTCCGGAGCCCCTCCTGGTGCAATGATGAGCCTCGACCCCTGGCTGACGCAACTCTGGCGTCCCCATCTCCCCAACTCGGTCTATCAAAGACCCACCACCGACCCCCGATGAACCAGCACCATCAAAGCCCCACTGTCCTTGACTCAGGACGTGTTTATTTGCCAAGACACAAAACAACAAACAATATCAAAGCCTAATAATTACAAATCAAAGAGCTGCGCAGGGAAAGAGAGTGAGAAACAAGCATTAATGAAGCCCTGGTTCATCAGATCTCTGCAGAGAGAACATGCTTTGAATGCGGCTTAGTGTTAACAGGCTCTGTCCAGCGCGCTCATAAAAGGGAGAGTGGATTGAGACTGTTTTTTGGGGTTGACCTGATTTGATGGCTAATGAGGGTTTCATTAACCTGGATAGGAACTCGGGGGAAAAAAAAAGATACTACGGAACTAGTCGGTACTTAAGGGAGATTGTAAGAGACCTATTTAATTTCTTTAAAAGCATCGGGGGTGATTAGTGTGCTTCCTCCCTCCTCTCTTAAGTGTCCTCAAAATGCTCCCACACACTTTCATTAACCATCCAGAACAGTCCTTTGCTCAGGGAAATAGATAGATAGATAGATAGATAGATAGATAGATAGATAGATAGATAGATAGACAATCTGAAACAGTGAGATTTTGTTATTACTCTATTCTGTTAATGAAATAAGTAAAGTGATATTAAAATTTCTGTTTCATTAATCTGTTAGACCACATGTTGTTATGAGTGTTCATTAGTAAAAGTATGGTCCCTGGGATTTGATCCCATTGCATTACAATTGTCTTCATCTGGTGGTTGAGCTCTGCAAATCTCAGTAGGAGCTATGAGCAGCAGGCAAAGGCGAACTGTTCTCTGAGAGGAAGGGCTGGAGGACTGCCCAGAGAGACTTGTGTATCACATGGAGAGAGAGAGAGAGAGAGATAGATAGAGAGAGAGAGAGAAGTGTTTATGAAGGGAACTGTGAGGACCTTGTTAGCAGACTGAGCTCTTCCTCTTTCCAGGAAGCCATATTTAGAGCTACTCTCCGTGGGGTTAAGCGAAGCCCAGGTGGCTTTGCTTTTGGGCCGGCAGGGGCAGAGTCGTCCCAGAAAACAGCCAATGCCAGAGACGGAAGGCGTGCAAAACTCAGAGACGATATTCCCCACTGTAATGCTTAGCCTCCACGGCATCAAGAGGGAAGGAGGGGGTGCTAGCTGGGGGTAGAATGGAAATCAGTGAGCTGGCTACGCACAACTCCTACGCTGGCCCACATACCTCAAGTATATTTGACCCGACCTGCTTTTACTAACCCCTGGGATGGCCTATCTTTGTGTGTGTAGTGCGTGCTGGTGTGGTGCTGTGTGATAGCCTGTGTGGGTGCATAAAAGCTTCTCTTTATTTGTACTTTAAAGAGGGGAGGAGATGAACCAGTTAAATGGTGCACAACATGTCCTGGCTTGCAACAGAATGAGTCATATGACTCAAGTGGTAGGGCACCATGATTATGTTGTTCTCAGGAAACACGTACTGATAGAGTAAATGCATACTGTAAAACTTTTTTGGTCACTTTACATAAAAAGTGGTGAAAGCAGATAAATAGAAATTAATAGTTTGTTTAGTTGCATTAAAACCCACTGTCTGATTCCTTTCTACAGGTTTTGCAGTGAACCTGCAGGTGATACTGTCTAACCCCAGAGCTCAGTTCAAGCGCCGCGGGGCCAAGCCCGGCATGCAGGAGTCTGACTTCCTCAAACAGATCACCAAAGTGGAGGATCTGGAACCGAAAGCCAATAATTGCACCAAGGTTTGTATGCCATCCAAAATCCACAGAAATTACCTAATAATATTTATTGCATGGTTAACCACACAGCAGTAATCAATAGCCACATTAAAAAATATACACAAATACTGTGCTGAAATTTGAAATCAGAGCACTGGAGTGTTAAATTATGTATCAGGTTATGTTAATCAATAAGATGTCTTAATATTCAGTTGTAGCAAGTGATGTGCATCTGCAAGTTAAGGCCCTGTTCAGTGTGTGCAGTGGAATGATTAGAACCAAGGCAAATAAAATAAATAAATGATTTGATGATAGTAGAATAATGTGCTTTTAAGAATGCACAAACTGAACTAAGGTAAAGAAGGTTCAAAGACATTATAAAAACCCTCATGGTATGTGTGTCAAAGCCACAGGTGGCATGGTGCTCTCTTTGTCCCAAAGCTGTTCTGTATTTTAGTCTGTCTCGGTTAAGTCGGCCTGTCCCATATTTTCATCTTGCCCTGTATTTTTTAACAACATTTTACTTTGAAGAAAGTGGAAAGTATGTAATAAAAAAAAGGCTCAAACACCCCTCCCCCTCCCCTTGTCCCATCATCACTTGAGTAGAAATTCTCAGCGGTGTCTGCTTTATGTCCTCTCGGCTGTCTGACCACCATAGAGAGTCTGGTCACGTCGACAGCAGTCTGAAGGTACTTAGTGACTTGAGTATCAGACCTGGGGTCAGTCTATCTGTGGCATTCGCTGCTCCAGGGCCCTTGGGTGGGGCATCCAAGTGCATGACCGTATGTCTCTTCGGTTTGCCCGAGCATTCCTGTCTGCATGCTCGCTAACCTCTTCGCCACCTCCACCTCCTCCTTTCCTCACCCCCAAATGATATTCAGCGAATCCGGCTTCCCATCCACTGCCTACTGTGTCGTCCTCCTCGGCGAGATCATCATTATCACCCAATTATCCTAATGGCTATGCCAGTGCTGTTATTAATAGTGACTATTAGCCAAGCTGACAGAATCACCAATCACCCCTGCCTGTAGCCAGGAGGACATACGTCTCACAGAAAGGCCTACAAGAGATGCATAATGAAGGATCCATTATCTTACTATGCACAGCGATGCTCTGATAGGAGACAGTTTCTCAGAGGTTGTACTTTCTTGAGGTTCTTTTTTGCCCAAGGACAGGATTGTAAAATTTTATTTCAGATTAGCAGTATTAGGTGGCGGGTGCACGCCTTCAGAAAAATCCTCTGCAAACGAAAGAAAAGGAGACCGTTTGACTGACTCTTCCGATGTCCTTAACATCAAGTTGCGTGTTACGAATGAGTAGAAAGCCTTCTGGACAGTGGCCAGACACGCCTTTAAGAAAGGTCAGACCGTTCAGAACGATTTAGGCAGCCTGGTCGCTCACCCTTACCCTCAGCTTCCCTGTCCTTTCCAATTCATTTCAGACCCCTCATCCGTACACAGGACGTCTCCTGAGTCAGAATGTGGACAGCTCCCAGAATGCATTAGTTCAGGGGACGGGGGGCCAGCCCCTCTTGTGGGGATGACAGGAGCAGTTTTGCCCTCCACTCGACCTCTCCTTTTGGACGAGTGAGTCAGAATGATGAGGAGTAAGGAGGGATGAGTTGGAGCGACAAAGAGGAAAAGGAGCGCAGGGTGGATTGAGGGGTGGGGAGAAATAGGGGAAGGTGTTGGTATGGGTGAATAAATAGAAAGGGGGTGGGGGAAGGATATAATTAAACCGGGGAAATGAATAAGTGAAGTTAAACTTAGAGAAAGTGTGAGAGAGTGAGGGGGGGGGGGCTTGTTTAGGAGTTGCCAGTGTGAAGCAGTGTCTCACATCCTTATTAGCGTCAGTCTGCCTCCCGACTGAAGCCAGCAGCAAGCACAGCCATCAGCAGTCCTCCAGTGCAAACCCTCCGACAAACCATCAACACTCCATCTTCCCCACAACCTCCTCCTGTCAACAATCAATTCCCACTCAGACTCATCTTCAGATGCCCAACAAACCCTTTGCACCACGGACATGAGCAGCATCAAGCCAGCTGATTGGCAGAGTTTCTAACAGCTTCCAATGGGCTCTCTCTTCAAAACACTAGTGTTTTATAAACACCATTCACTCACCCCCCATCCCCCTCAAATTTGTGACAATTTTAAAGATCCCTGTCCAGTCCTGAATTTCAAGGGAGCCATCACCCTCTTTGCTACATTTCTACTATGGCTTGAACAAATCAGAGGCTGAGGAGTGTTATTCTTTGTGACATCAGGGGACAATTGGCCAGATCCTTCCCCTGGTTATCTACCAAGGAAATAACAGAGGTCCAGTTGACTGACTAAATTGGCATGGTATTTTCAAGTCAGTCAGTAGTGGAATCATGGAGTGAGGCTGTGTGAATTAAATGTCCCATGTATTCATTCTAGTTAACTGCTTCACATTTGGGCCCCCGTACACCTGTTCACTGTTCAACCACATCTCTAGGGGTTTTCTACAGCCGCGACTCTTGTTTACCGTACAGGCCACCGTGTGGAGTGCAACCATTTTTTGCTTCTCGGAGCCTGAGGCTGTTCCCTTATCCTCCTCCGCCAGGAACCGATGTGGGATGCTGGCCAGCCGAACTCATCGGGGAGACTTTTTTTATGAGTTAGAGGAAGGTGTGAATCAGGGAAGTGGGTGGGGGTTATGGCTAGGAAGAAGCACTGGGATTACCGGCAGATGGATGAAAGGTGCAAAACGAAAAAAAAAACTGAGGATACGCCTATGCTATGCTTGATTGTTGTTCACAAAATCGCCTCCCGAGGACTACCAGCTTGCGTGTTTTAGGTTGGGAGCCAAGAGGAATGGCATTTCGAAAATCCTTCGAGGGCCCCCCTGGCAGTGATAAGGCCGGTTTCTAAGCGAGCGTCCCCCACTAGAGTTCTCCGTCAGCCTCCGAAGGCCACGCTTCGGTTCCCGCCGAATTAGTCCAGTTAGATATGCAAAACGAGCCAATTAACACGGCCATGTGTTCAGGATGTGACACGTCACACCTGAGAGAAGCCACATTAACAACACCGGGAGTGCTCAGGCGGCTCCTCCCACCAGCACCAGGGAGAGAAGTGAAATAGGCTAGGATTTTCAGTGTGTCTGTAAGAGGCGCAAACACACACACATACTTCAAAAGCTCTTCAAGTAAAACCAGTGGAGCATGGTACAAAATGCACCAAGGTCTTAGTTAACCCCCCCCCCCCCCAACTTGAATGCAAACCAATGGATTGGATTAACCAGTGTTAATGAGACTACAGCATAATTATACCTTAATACTTTCACCAAATGAGAGCCTTGCATGATGGCTTTTCCTAATTATTTTCAGGGCATTTCCATTTTTTTGATTAATCAGGTGCTCTCTGTATTGTTTCTTTCTTTGAGGTTTGACATGACAAGCAGTGAGCTGTAAAACTGGTCTGCCTCAGATGCTAGCATTTCTCCAGACTAGAGCTTCAGAGAATAATATATAAGTTGAGATACACTGTAAGATGAACAGGGTGCCTATCTGTTGTCTCTCTCCTCCCAAAAGTGTTCTATGCAGTTATACATTCAGACCGACTAGGTCTAGGCTGGCAAGGAGTCTTGCTTTGTACACTGAGCACAATGGGGCTTTTATGCCAGCCATTTCAAAGACTTTCTCTCTCTCTCTCTCTTCCTGTTTCTGGCAGGTCCTGGTGTGGCACACCCGCACTGAGAAAGTGAACCTGGGCAACGAGCCCAAGCATCACCAGGATACCGTCCACATTGAGGTTTAGAGGGAGGAAACGTCACTTGGGACCCAAGAGGATTGGCTGGACTGCTTGCTTGCTTGCTGGAACTATTTGGATCTCAAACAAAAGTGGCCACTCTTACATGGCATGAGACTTAAAAACAAACAAAATACAAAAAAAAGAATTGTCAGGTGTTGGAGTAAATGACAACTTAAGGACTGGTCTCTGACCTGCCTACTTTTGCCTGTCTGGCCTGTGATTGGCCCCAGGAGGACTGCACTTTGTTGTCATTGGCTCCTGTGAACCTCACGTGCAGAGGTCTGACCTCACCAACCTCAGAAGGTCTAGCACTCTGTACCTTTGATAGCTGATCTCTGCAAGGATGTACAAACACACACACACAAACACACACACACACACACACACACTTTAACACACATACACACTCTTTGCCTGTGAATGACCTGTTGAATAAAAGACTGTTTCTGTTTCTGCTGCGAATCAAAAACTTAAAACCCAAAACTACAGGAACAAACCCAAGGAGTACAACTGTCTTTATTCCAAACGACCCTCTTAAAAGCCAGAAGAAAAAAAAGGAAAACAATAAAGAAAAGAAAAAATAAACTTTACAATAAATGAGTCTTCAGACAAAATGATCACACTATAGTTCATGGCTATTCACTGTTTAATGCATGGAAATACCATTTTTTCTCTGTACTAGGCACCAGAAAATGTAAACACATAGAGATAAACCTGGAGGACGACAGTGTGTTTCTGTATGTATGTGTGCGTGTGGGTGTCAGATGTGTGTGTTTTCTCACATTATTGCACTGCAGAGTGACCCTGTCTGTCTGTGTGTAATTATGAGCTCTGCGACCATCTTGACTCTTGTGTTTGTCTGCCTTGTGTTTATGTGTCCCTCTTGTTGTTTCTTGTGTTCTTTTCCAGTTAGTTTATTTATTTTCTGTTAAAAATATCTCTTTTCTTTCATCAGGTACATTCTACTTGCCCCTCTTTTCTTCAGAACAACCAGTCCTTCCCACATTTTTTTTCCCCCCTCATCAAAAAGACACTCCCTCCTTCCTCCAAATTTCACCATCCTCTAAAGAATCCTTTTTTGTTTGCTTAATGTGTGAATGTGTGTGACTGCTGTCTCGTTTGAGTCGTCCAGGTTTATTAGCCGTTTGCTAACTGTGCTTCTCTGTAACGCACATAATAAAACACCACAGTTATGAGGAGGGCTTTGTCTGGGAGCTGGGGGGGGGGGGGGGGGGGGGGTCAAATTGGG
>JAVQKI010181224.1:0-11434 GCA_036025975.1 Nematalosa erebi
ACAGCGGAGTTTTCTCTGATGTCTGCGACTCTCGCGATCTTTCTTTTTTTCCAGGCCGTATATTGACAGGGCGGCCTTATGTTGACCCCTAGCGGTTGCAGTTGTAATTGTCAATGCCGCAACAGTGCCGTTCCCGTGCCGCGGCAAAAAAAGCGCCATTCTCAACTGCCACCATCTGTATACAAACAGAAGCACATTGGCAGCTCACGCGTGGTGAATGACGTTGATCATCGTCCCGTGGAAATCGGAATCAGCCTAGGCTACTTCGAAAAATACACTATTACTTTTCTTTTTCACCGAAGTTTGTGAAATAAATTTGAGTCTCACATTTTTATTTTATTTTATTAAGTCCAATAAAATAATTTGGGTTGCACGCAAATCAACAGGGTCGGTCGGCAACCGGAAACTTAGATTTATTTTTTTTAGGCCTAATGAATACTGTGCGGTATCTTTAAAGAGGTTTTTCTCAAGGCTCTTGCAAACAAGTGAACAACTGTGAAGGTTGTGTTTTTGTTGCTCTGGCAGTATTCCTTGTGAGCTGTGACCAACAAAAAAAAATCTGCTCTCATCTTCAGTGTTCATCTTAGTTTGTTTATTGCAATTAGGTAGCATTTGTTGCACACATACTGTGTATGTGTACAATAAAAGGATGTGTGAGGAGTTGCTTAAAATACATTGCAAAAGGCCATTTCTCAGCCTTTGGCAGCATGTTCATCTTAGTGATTTCTGCAGCATGAGATGGGCCAAATAAGGATAGGTTAACTATCTTTGAGCTATATCTAGGTCATGTTTAAGAAAGTGGGCTCTGGCAGCACTGCAGAACAGTGTAGTGATATTTAGCCAGTGGATATGTTTGCCGCCTTTTGTGTTTGAAATTTGGATGTGGTTGGTCCAATTTTCTTTGGTGTTGAAATGCTACACCCCTGGACCTGTTCCTTCTCAACTTTGTTTTAGTTCAAGTTATTTGGTGGATTTCTCTTTTTGATCATCATAATGCCGCATCTGATCATGTCTAAACACCATTAAATGGATGTGAGCAATTTTTGGTGTTTAATCACCTCACTTTTCTCGATCAGTTTCAAAATGGAATGAACTATCTGTCTATCTGTGTCATTTGTACATGGTATTGCATCAGATGAATCATTTAACCATTATGAACAGCCAAATATTTTTGCCCCTAGAGTGATTTTTTTTTTTTTTTTTTTTCAGAGCCCTGGTATCTTACAAACACTGTTAGTTCTGTTGAAATTTGTGCCAAGCAAGATTGTGTAGCCTAATGAAGCCCACTATCCATGTTGGAAGGTGGTTTCCTGCAACTTCAGAGAAGGCTTTGCCATCTTACCAGAGCGTTTTAATTGCTCCGCTCCATCTGACTATTTGCCTGGCTGTGTCACAGACACCATCCAGTGTTAATGTGTACACTGAGGGATGAAGCTCACTAGAGACTCGTATTTATCACCACCCCCGTCCCCCTCCATGTTGTCTGTCATACAGTCTGAGAAAAACACATGTTGTGCTTCTAAGAATTAGTTGCTGTCAGTCACTCTGGGCCACACTTTGCCTTAAAGGGAAATATAATTGTTCAGAGATTTTTGTGTACCATTTAAAAAAAGCTTGCTGTATCAGAAGAAGTTCAAAAGATGTTTACAAAACAGAATACAATGTAGGCCTAATCCATGCATAATCCTAATTCAGATCAGGAGTACCAAGTCCTAATCCCCAATGCTAATAATCAAGTTAAGGTCCCCGAGTGTTGGTGAGGACAACCACAGAGAGCATCTGTGAAAAAGATGCGCAAAAAAAAAAAAAACTTGTGAAGAAGTGAAACGTCATAAACACAATGTTCTCTTTCTGTTTGTTTTATGTCTACCCACAAGCCATTGATTTCTCCTCTTCTCTTTGCAGATGCAAGGCAAGTTAAGTACCACTTTGGCCACTGTGGCTTTCTTTAAGGAATCTGAATGGGAAAGAGGTTGCGTGACACTGTGGAAAACCTCTAAAACATTGTGGTCTGGGCAATATTTAGCAGGCAGACTGCGCTCTTGAGAAAAAGGAAATCAGACAGGGAAAGGCTGTGGAATCCATTGCTGGTTTTAAGACATGTGGGCTTGACTTAACTCTGTCAGTTTGTTTGTTTCCCTCCGTGTGGATTTAAGTCTTGTGGAGCATGATGTTTGCAGGCGTTTTATTGTCTCTGGCAGCGTTTGTGTGTGTGTGGGGGAGGGGGAGTAACTGACTGAGGGAGATTGCCTTCAGGCTAAGCTGAAGTGAACATGAAAATATATGCACAAATTTTCGTTTCCTGCATACAGTGGTCGAGACATGATTTGGAACATGGAATGCTTTTGAACGGGCTAATGCTTATCGCAGTTCATTTACTTGTGCAAGCGTTAGGGACATGTTTTGGTAGCCATTGTTTGTGTTGTCAAACCATGTGTTTGAAATGGATTGCATTATCACTTCAACTCTGATTTTCCTACATGTGGTTTTCATTCATTCATTCATTCATTCATTCATTCATTCATTCATTCATTCAATGTTGTTGAGATGCAAAATTTTGGCATGCCTGTTTCACAAAATGTTCATCTTTTGATGACTGATCTAATGCAGAGGCTATGTAGTCTTTGCATTTTGAACTGAAGGGGTCTGCCATTTCCACTGGGTTAGTTCCTCTGCCTCGATAGAGTGCCGTGATCTGTTGGGTAGCCTACCCCTACACCCCTTTTAGGTTTTCAAAAGTATATAATCCCCCAAACCGCCAGGGTCCTTAGCTATGTGCTCTAATCTTCAGAAGTTACTCATTTGTGGTGGTAGCGGTAGCTGAGAAGTTGAGCGCTACCTGCTACTTTGCTAATGTAGTGTCAGCCATAAATGAATTTACCTTGCATCCATTTGTAACTCATCCAGGAAATCAGTAGGTCTAAGTAATTTTTCCTTCTACACGCTAACCCCCAAAATGTGAGCTATTACAGCCTAGCTGTACAATGTAGCTAGCGCAGAGAATGCACTGAATCCTTTCTAAATGGTCTCCCCAATAACAGATCTTTGGCAGGTGTGTTGACTCGATGTTTACAATGTATGAAGCTTTTCTGTGGGCTGTTGTACGTGGGGCTGTACAAACAGAGAAGGCCTATCTGCACATACCAGTGTATTGCACTTTGTAACTTTGTAAAATGAGTAAATTCCTACCAATGCTGAGTCACGCTGAGTTTGCACTCTAAGTGTGATTTGCTATTAGGTAGCCATGTCTCAGAGCATGGCAATTTTTGGTTAGCTGCTGTACCCTAAATTTGAACTGTGATTAGGAAAGTGTTAATCGAAGTCTGCATTGCAGTGAAGCCTTTGAGACTTCCAAGAAGTAATTTACCTTTAGAAGACCAAGGCTAAGTAGCTAAACCCATCAGATTACCCTGCAATGTTGAGACAGACAGGAGAATAATCCTATGAGAATGTTTTAGTTTGTGTATCTGTGTTAGAATAAGACACCTTCTCAAGATGTCTGATTGGTGTAGATGCCAGGTGTTCATCAAAAGACTAGAATGGAGTTTTGTGCTACAGTTGTGTTTATTTGTTGACCATATTAAAGAAGTGGACGAAGTTACTTTTATTTTTTTATTTTTTTTTACAGCAGTGTAAATGGCACAGCAAAACCTTACCCGTTTGACTGAGATTAATTGGAATGTAGCCTAACTGCCTCTAGCCTGGTATACTTTTTTGGGGTGGGGGGGGTCCTTAAGCCCTGTTTACATTAATGCGTTTTCAGATGGCAAAGTTGTCATGGAAGCACTGTTCATCCATGTTAATCTACCAGTTTCACGTTGCTAAGACGTAACGAGTCAGAAACGCCAGCTCCCTTGAATTCATTTGAAAACGATTGTGTTGCAGCTCTGTGGGAATGACTGGAGACGGAAACGTTTAGATGTGCTGACGTAGAATCTCTAGTTGCCGACCTTACTTCCTTGTTTAAAGTGCCTTGCGCATGCCCCGTATGCATGAACTGTCACATGAAATTCACTTACAGTGTTGACCAGAGTATCAGGCAGTTTAATGTTTCTGTGTGGAGGTGAAAGGTTTTAATTGTGGATACAGAAACACTGTGTTTGGATAAAAATCGTTTTAATTCTGATAGTGATGCAAACCTGTGTGGATGTGGCTTTAAGTTTTGTTGGTCTGTGACTCCATGGTGTTCCCAAAACCTCTGATATGACTCACTAAAGCTGCAGACTATTAGTTCCACAAAGTGCTCTTGCACTGGTTTGTGACCTGCAGACACATGTGGAGCTAACATACTACCACAGAGGGAGGAAAAAGAAGTGAGGGAGAGTGAAACTGAATCTGGTTATTGTCCCCGCTGCCTCAGCGTGGAATGCCGCCGCATAATGTAGCTCGCAGGTTTCCCTGGGTTTGATCTCAGGATCTCATAGGATCGAGTTTTATGTGGGCTTGTGTTGCTTTGCTTGGAGTGCGCTGGGGGAGAAATGCAGGAGGCAAGTTGATGCCATATGTGAAATCCATTTCATTTAGTGCTTCCTGGTAGATCTACACCACCCAACCCACCCGCCTCCCCTCCCTTCTCTCTCAGCCATCTCATCTGGCTCATTAGCCTCACAATATGTCACGGTGCAGAATGACTCATAGCTCCGGCAGAGGGATTCAGTATAGAGAAGAAGGGCTGTTTAATACAGTCTTCCATTTCACAGCCAACGAGAATATGGATGCTCTTGGGCTGCTTTCATGTTGCTACACTGTGCCACCCCGCAGAGCTTTGTAAATATCCTTTGCAGGCAGTTAGCGTGAAGATTTACTGGACAAACTAAGATTGTTTTTAAAAAGCTATAAGGCGTACCATGTCAGAATCAGTGGGGCTTGCATTCAGGCTAGTTTTGTGGACAGATTTTGAAGATTCTGTGAGCAGAGTATTTGTGCACAGTGTAAGAAAGTGTATAAATCACTGTTCTGTTTTTCAGCGCAGAGCAAATTTGACAGGCAGCCAAAGGTTGCCGTTCTGCAGAGATTCAGTTGATTGTCCAGCACTAAGCTTGCGTTTGACCAGACAGGATTCCCAAGAGGATTTTGTCAGTGCACAGTGCAAGCTTGCAGCCATTTCTAGTGAAGATGTAGCTGTCTGCAATCAGAGTGTCCAGGACATGCCCTGAAAAGACACATACTTCACACTCTGTTTGCAAGATGATTCACTCTCAGCAGCTCATGGATGTCTTTAAACAGCCTACTATGATGGAAGAGCTTCACTGTCTTTTTTTGTCTATCTTCCCCAGAGGTCTTTCCTTTGGCATTTTCTTTAACTAAAGCAATCTGGCTAATATTTATTTGAATTTATGAGGATGCTAAACTGCCAACAGCACAGATATTTTATTTAGTCTCTAAGCTTAGTTGTTGTCTTGGTTATATAAATGCATTGGTTCAAAGGAAGAAAATATTAATCATTTACTGTTTTTTAAAAGGGAAAAAAATGGTAGAATTTAGGGTGAAAAATGGAGCTCTTAAATTTCAAATGTGAAGCCAGCTGCACAATTGAATCTTAAATGCTAGGTTCCTAGCCAGCTTTCTTTACAGCAGTCGTTCGTTGATCCACCCCTCAAAAAAGTGTGTGCCGTTGTTTACGCAGTGAGACATTCACGGCCCTTCCCCTAAATACTCTTATCTTCAGTTCGATTTGCATTGCTGATCATATCCGCATGCCATATTGTCATGTGAGATATAAATACTTCAAGGGTTTCATGGGGTAATACACTTGTAATTCATGAGTCATCCACACACTCCGTGATTAAATTGTCAGGCTTTTTCACCACAAGTGATTATTCATGCAGTCCTACTGCTGATAGCATAATAAAGCTGTTATTGAAATCAAATGCCTGAGGGACGTTAACCTTTAAAGATCTTTATTTTAATTGGGCAAATAAACACGTGTCTCTAACTTTCCAAAAAGGCTTGAAATATCAGATGTTTGTTCTTTCTTCTCATTATACATTATTTTGTCAGACACACACGCACACACACACACACACACACACATACACAGGGGTGCGTGCTCATTCCTCTACTGGGGTTGTCCCTTATCAGCTTACTTCGCTGAGCACTTTTCTGCCCAATTTAATTAGCTCTTTCATTTTGTGCCTCTCCAGCTTATGTGTTTTTTAAGTATCTTTCTACACACACGTACCCACACAGTGCAGGTGGATTCAATTACAGAGGCCGCGCAGTCTGTTCCACCACTCTCCTTCACCACAGCCAACCCCTTAATTGAATGAATTAGTGAGTGATCACACCATGACATGATGTGGTGTCAGAGATCGTACTGTGTGGCAAGTAAGGAGCGCCGTGCACCTCTTCTCCTCTTAGCCCAGACCTCAAAGGCATTCCTCCCCACTCTTTTTATCAGATCCGGCAAGGCCGGGGAGGGAAAAGGGCTCTGACCTCACTCAACGGAGGCTTCAGCAGCAATCCTCTGTTCTCCCCCTGACCGAGGGCTGCCCGCCCTGAGCAGCGGCACTCCCCAGTTGTCAGTCAAGCGGTTCTGTGTCTCTTCTCTTGCTCCAGTCCCCCCCGACCCCCACCCCCAAGCTGTTTTCTCCCTTTCAGCAGTATCTCAAAGATCTCTGTTTATGTGCAGTATTTTGTGTGAAGGTGACCTGTATTTACCCTCTTTCTCTCTCTCTCTCTCTCTCTCTCCCCCCACCCCACCCCCCGCTCTCTTTTTCACAGATGGATTCTCCTGTCTCTACGCCGGCCCCGCCCCCACTCCACCTCTTGCCGCCAGTGGGGACGGCCACTGACATAGCCTCGCCCTGCGAGCAGATCATGGTGCGCACGCGTTCTGTGGCCGTCAACACGGCCGAGGTGGCGCTGGCCACTGAGCCCGAGTGCCTGGGGCCCTGCGAGCCTGGCACCAGCGTCAACTTGGAGGGCATCGTTTGGCAGGAGACCGAGGATGGTGAGTCGCTGTTTCAAATGCGCTTCTTCATGCACTTATTAATATCTTGCTGGCCCGTTTGGTTGTTTATGTAATTCATGACGATCATGTGACCTCTGTTGCCTCCAACCTCCATTTTTCCCATTGGTGGTTTGCATTCTCAGTTGACTTCTTGTCGGAAGTATGATGGAGAAAACCAGAAACAAGAACCAAGCTTCATTCACCATCACAGAGCACAACACTTGCAACACATTGGCCTCTTAGCCCTAGCCAAGACAAATCTGTTAATTTCTGTGATGTTAGCCTCAGTAATTCTGAATGGGTTATTTTAGTAATGCTGCTGGTGGGTTGCCCATTCGTAAACTACAATATAAAAATGCCTAAAGGTAATTACAAGAAACAAGTGACTTTGCCAAGAAACCCATGAGGCATGTTCTTGGCTGTTGGCAGCCAGGAAAGTCCAGCAGCTTATCTGCAGTGTCCTGGTTGGTCTTTAAAAAGGCAGCGCATAAAGAAGGGAGGGTGGGGGGGTGGCAGCTTCATCAGCATTCCAAACGCTCTGCCTGTCTGAATGTTCTCCTCTCCCTCTCCCGCTGCGGGCACAGCATGTCTGACTCACCCAGTCCTCGTCAGTGATGCCGGCTGTGTGTGTGTATGTGTGTGTGTGTGTGTGTGTGTGTGTGTGTGCGTGTGCGTGTGTGCACGCGCGCACCCAGCCAGCTGCACTTATTCTGTCTCTGTACTGGGGAGAGCCACCACAGGGTTGAGAGCAATAGAGAGAACAAGGCTTTGTGTGTGCAGGGGTCTATGGCCCTCCAGCTAAGACCTGGCTCACACTCTTTCACAAAATGGAAGAGAGTAGTAGAGCAAGTCTGTGTCATCTTACCTCTCAGTTCCACTCTGATATTTAATCTGACCTGCCCAATTTCCTTCTCCTTTTCTTTTAGCCAGTGTCGTTCAGGCAAGCTTCACTGCTCGGTGCTCAGCTCAGTTTGTCGACTGTGGGTTTTTAAAGAAAACAAATTCCTTCACCTCCACAGCAAATTATAATGGAGGCTTGTAAGTTGTGTGAAAGTAGTGTGGTTATAAATATTATAAGGGTCAGGGTTAGACTAATGTAGCACTTAATTGCTGTTAAGGAGGTGTTGGTTAGTGTAGTACTGTAATACTGTCCAGTGAGACACTGCAGTACAAACAAACAGTGGTAATGGCGACTGTATTCGTCTATGGAGGTTCTGGTCTAATCATAGCAGTGAATCAATGTGTTGTTCGGTGGTGTAACCGCTTAGAACCGGAGTTGGAAATGGTTATCATGTCTGGTTAAGATCAGGTCATTTTGGAAACAGAGGAATTTGGAGAGATATCAACTTTGACATTGCAGCACATAAAATGCTAGCAGCACAACAGAAATGAGACCTGAAATGGGATCAGCATACAGTCAACAACAATATGTTGGCTGTAAACAAAGAAGAGTGCAAATTAAAATATAATCATGCTGATTGTGTTTAAATTACATTCATGTGCTGCATTTCATTATATTAAGTAACTCAAACTGAAAATGTTAATGTTGAAAAAATCCTGTCAAGCTTATGTAGCTCAGCAAGAGCTGTTTTTGGCATGTAGGCGGATATCTGTATTACGACCTTGGCAGCACTTCCATTTATCTCTGCAGATCAATTCAGTTCTTCTATGATAATATATCATGTGCAACTATGCAGGAAAATGAGGCCCAGTATAGCAGTGATGTCTTTTACATGTAGCTATGTTAAGTTCCTAACAATGCCTCTGTGCTCCATAGAAGCTGGGCTTGTTAGGGGTTTTGGTTGCTTTGGTGAGCACAGGATCCACCATGTGCCGCTCATTTGAAGTCAGTGTTTCTTAACTCGAGCAGCAGACAGATTGGTATCTTAGTGGCACACTCATGTGGGTGGAAAACAGAGCACAGGCGCATCCTTTGGCAGAAAATGCATCTCTCAGATAGAAGTTGCTTTGAGATGATGTGTGTTTTTTTTTTTTTTCTTTTTTTTTTTCTCCTTTCCGTTGTGTCAACCTCTTCGAGAAGCAAGGCTATCAGCCAGCAGACCCACATTTTCTTGTACTTACTCTAAAAGTATCTTTTTACAACATGTCACTGTGGTTTATGTTGCTGTTGGAGGTTTGCTAAGGTTTCCCTAATCAGGCTTTGACACACTTTATTGACTTATTGTAATATTTTGCGTTTTTCAGTCGTTACGCATTGGTCTGTTTTACCATTTAAGATCTGTCTGAATATGGCTGAAGAATCCCCATGTTCTAAGAATGTGATCTAATAAATGAATCAAGGCCCTTTATTATCGTGAGAGAGCTGCCTTTGTTGTCATGTTGTGCTCTCGTTTCAATGGATCTTATTCCTCGTTATTAGCACATCGTTGCTATGTAACCACAGTCTCTTGGCCAGGGTTTAATTTGGAGCTCTTGTTTCAAGCCCCATTCCAGGCATGCTGTGAAGGCAGTGCTTGTCTTGTCTTTCCCCTGGAGTGCCTTAAAAAGACAGCACTTGAGCTGCCTGGCAATTTAGAAGCAAATGAGATCTTTCCAATGGCTGACTGGTAAAAGAGAAATATCCTCATTTTTCCAGGGGACTGTAAAATTCACTCAATATCCTTTGAATTATGTGTTTTCTAATATACACTCCATGGGGGCCCAGAATAAAGCACTGTAAAGTAATACTGTTAGGCTATAATTTCGTGTCATCATAGGTTATCCTGCAGAATACCACAAAAATTGCCATCTTAATAGTCACCCTTGACGATACACCTCCAGTTTCCTTTTTCTGCCCAAAGATACAATTAGTCTCTTTTACGTCTTTATGTTTTTTTGGATTAAAGGTTTGGTGCGGACTCTCCAAGGGGCACCACAGCCAAAGTGTCAATCATCAGCTGAGACTGAGAACCTCGCTGGAAGGAAAATACATTTTCCGCTGGTTCATTGCACTGCTTTCTGCGGAAAATAAGTGGCAAGAGGAGAGACAGACAGATCTCCCACAATCATAGAGAGGTCAAAGTTGGACAACTAAACACATGCAAAACAAATCAAATTCGGAAGGCAGAGCGAGTGTGATCATTTTAGAAGCACACTCTTCGACACAAGTCTCTGCTTTAGAATACCGCAGTGAGCCTAGGGTCGCGGCAGTGTGGCATCGGCCGTCTCGAAGCTTCCATGCTGATACCTAGCAAATGTCAGCTGTTAAATGCGGGGGAAGTTTATTGCTCTGGAAATGCAGCCTTGAGCGCCTTTGCACAGAGGCTGCTATGGCTGAATGCCAGGGAAATTGAGCAGCATCCAGCCAGCCAGCAAGTCAGCCAGCCAGTCGCCCTGATGTCAACCCTCTCACTGCAGGTCTTAGCCCTCCAGATGTCTCCAGCAAAATTGAGCAAATTCAAAAGATCAATGATGGATAGCCTACCATTTCTAATGTACACTGTGTCGGTTGTTTAGATAAATCAAAACGGATAGGGGGGTGAGTCATTTCTAGCCTGCGTGCGTATCGCACCAGGCTATCCCCTTGAGACCAGGCTGCAGTGTGCACTTGTATTTATAGATGACCCATAAAATGTCCTCAAACAATCAGACAGATTCCTGCTCTGATTCAGACAGACTTTCACTATACCCTGGAGGGGAGCCTGCATCAGGAGGATTGTCACTGAAATGTCTGTCAGTGTTAAATCTGACAAAATTGTCAGATCAGTTCAGCACTTTTTTATGTATGGTGCTGCCACTTTTGTCACTTTTTTTTATTGTATTTGAAACAGTGCAGTACAACCAAAAATCTACAAGACCAAATCAGACCAGATTGCATTGGTTATGGTGCGAGGAATACTGCTGAATAAAGGGTTGTTCACACCAAGAGTGATAAATGTTACTGTTGTAACACATAAATATTGCTCTAATTTATATGAATGACTGCATCCACACCACAAACTACAGCAGCAACGATATCGTGGGGGATCACTTTCAGAGCGATTTTTAGAACTGTAAAAAGGTTGACGGCCAGTCAAAAACCATAGAATTTTAGACATTAGTTCATTCTCATGAAGATGGACTTTATTGTTGGTTAGTGTGGATGTAAATATTGTTATGTTATCTTTATTGTTATCGTTCCTGGTGTGAACTGCCTTTAACAGTTCAATTGGTACCATAGCTCGTATGGTCTGGAATTAGACAGACACTAGATTGCATGGAGGACTCATTAGCAAGTTGTAGAGTGGGACTTATTTGACATGATGTGTCTGACCCAAATTGAATAGGGGGTGCTTCACTGACATGCTCCTCCTTTGATTTCCCCCACTCAAAACCTGGAGGAATGACTCACCCAAATAAGCTTTTACAGGACGGCCAAGGCATTACCAAAGATCATTAAATACTGACCAAGATAGAGCAACATAATACGTTATAGTGGGAGCGAACGTGAACGGTTCCGGTCTGCATAAGTAAGTACGTCACAATATCAACTTTTCAATGATC
>JAVQKI010181350.1:0-10413 GCA_036025975.1 Nematalosa erebi
AGTACAATCTTGCTCACAAAATGCCAGGGCCCTAACCAAGCAGGATTCCAATTGCACTGCTGTTGCTGTTATTTATCATTTGTTGCTTGCCTTTCGGCTTAACCCTCCCCAGCACCCCGCAACTCAACAGTCAAAAATAATACTACAACAAAAAAAGTGGAGCAAGAACTCATAATCATAGGCTGTGTTTAACGGCAGGGGGACAATCCACTGGCGGTGCCTGGCCTGCACCAAAGTCCCTTTTAATGAGGGGAAAGTCTTGGCTATACATACACAGTTATCGTGCCATCCTTTCATGTAATTGTTTGAGCGTGTGCACCGTGTGAGAAAGGCATGGGCAGACAGGTTCACTCCTCTGCCACAACGGACTTAGTCTCTCTCTCGCGCTCTCTCTCGCTCTCTCTCATCACTCCCCACTGCGTACCAGCACAAACAGCCCTCAGCAAACACCCGAGAGCTAACAGCAGATCACACCTCTCCCTTTCTGGCTCGCTATATATGTGAGTGTGTGTGTGTGTGTGTGTATGTGTGTGTGTGTGTGGTTTGGGGGAGGAGAAGGGGGTAAAACAAACATTCGGATAATAGATTTCTCTTTTTCGATTGAAATGTTTCGTATCATTTCACTCTGGGGAAAAAAAAGAGAGAAGTTCCCTCTCGAATCCTCACACACCCAGAGCTTTTTTTTGGCTAATCTCCCTGATGTTTTCTTTTGTCTTTACAGTGGGAATTCATTATTAAAAACAGTTTGCCGTCAAGGGATGCAAGTCAAGTGTGCAGTATATATTGCTGGCTTTCAACGACCCATAGCCACAAAAAGAAAAAAAAAAAAACCCTACTTCGCATCAACCCCCTCCTACACACACACACACACACACACACATCCACACTCCCATCAAATTTATTGTGCGAGTGTGTGTGCGTGTGTATTTTTTTTCAATCAATAAACATTATCACCGACTGACAGACTATGGCATCTCTGTATCTCCCATCTGGGAGAGAGCAAGTCCACTATCTCTGTCTGGCCACTTGGGCCAGTATTCATTCGTCTCACAGCACAGGGTGAAAATAAAAAATAACCATTTCTTTTAATACTGTAAGACAAATCATACAAAGTGCCAATAAACAAACATAAAACAAACAGTTGGCGAAAAACAATCAGTTTTGATGAGTTCTGCTAAGTTTTTGAGTACAACAGACCTGCTAAAAATCATTAACAGCTTTTCACTGATAAACTATGTGGAAAATTCTGTTCTATTTGGCTATAATTACACACTAATATGCTCAAAAACCGACACAACCAATACGTATAATCTATGCACTAGCCACAAAGGACTTCAATGAGAATTCAATGAGAGAATTCAATGGTTTTGGTGGAAAAAGGACAGAAACCAAGCGAGATCTGCATTTGTAGAATTTTTGCACAATTAGCATCTATTAATGGAGCCCTTCACCTTCATAGCGGTGGCAAAACTCAAGGAGAGGAACACAAAATAAAGGCACGACCCCATTCGGCTGCCACAGAAACACTGGCGACCGAGGTGCCCCCTTTTGCTCTACTCCTTATTATTTTGATCATTGTGGCTATTGCCATCATTTCACTCTGCGGGCCTCCTCGAGGGTTCGCCTGGGCTGTGTGTTCACCACAGAGCCAGAATCAAGGGTCTTTTGTGAAAAGCAGGACACTTCAGGTAATTAATATTGTAAGAGGGGCAGATGAGAGATCCGGCAAAAAGAAAGATCACCTGGTGAAGGCTTGGAGAAAAGAAAGAGGAAAGGGAGAAAAGGTGTTTCATTAAAAGGCTTTTCTCGGCGGCCATACAAGGCCTTACGAGGACAATGCACCGACACCGTATTTTAACACTTGTGCTCAACAGGCTCTCCAAGGGCCGGGACCGATGAGAAGAGAAAAACCTATCCCGGTTAATAATCTCATAACAATGGCTAAAAGACATCATCCTATTAACTAGTGATCTCCAGCGCTAATGCCTGTTACTTCCCCCGCTCCATTGAGGAGAGGGGGCTCCAAGCAGCCAGTGGGGACTCTGGCCTGGCATAGGCCCCTTGCACCTTTTATCCATCACCCTTGTTTGGGGACCTTTCAAGAGGCTGCCAAGAAGTGTCACTGATATTATGGGGCTCTGGGACATTCGTCGCAAAAATGTAAAAAGGGAAAGGATTGATTGTATTCATTTAGTTCTACAAGACGTTTGCAAATGGGGTAATGAATTTAACGTGGATGCAATGGATCAATGATTCCCCTTTTCTGTACCTAGCTCCCCCTCAAATCTTTTGTTCCCTTTACAAGTCATTTGGTGTCTACATATGTGCCTAACATCTCCTCAGAGCTATATAACCAGCAACACTTCCTCCCCACCTCCTCTCATCTTTTTTCCCTTTCACCCTCCTTTTTTTGCTTCTGACTCCTTGTTGCACATTTTACCTTTCTTTACCTTCCCCCTCCTTCTTACATCTTTTCTTCCCGGAAGAGAGGGAGAATATTTAATGAGTGCGGTGGCTGAAAAGGCTCAGGACTCGGCGACACAAAAAGCGTTAAAAATTCTCATTTAGTTGTCTTTATTTTGCTAGCGCCATGTGGTCCTTGAAGATGGTGAAAACATGGGAAGCTGAGGGGAGATCAGAGCAGTCTCATTAGCATGGGCACAGTGCTGGAGAGCCACGGCTATACGGCAGGGCCTACTCCAGTGCACCCGAGACAGAGAGAGACAGAGAGAGAGAGAGACAGAGAGAGAGAGAGAGAGAGAGAGAGAGAGAAAGAAAGAGAGAGAGATGGAGAGAGGGAGAAGGAGAGAAGAGAAAGCGGCTGGTGGTAAGCTCTCAGCCCTTATTGTGCTTTTGTCTTTCCCCTCACACTGCAGCACAGCAGGGGCAGCCGCCAGCCCCAGGTTGTATGAGAGAATTATGGGAAAAAACAGACACAAAATATATGATTTTTCTAACTCTTTCTCATGAAATAAAAAAGGGTAAAAAATAAACTAATTGGTTTAAATGTCATTGCTAATTCTGGCACATGTGAATTTAAGGTGATCTACATGGGTAGGAGCAAAATTAGGTGTGATTTCTGTCGCATGGTCACTCTCATCACCTAAAATATTAAAGATAAAGCAAAAAATAACCAATTTCGTTTTTCCCCCAGTATCTCATGTGAAAAGATTTTCCATTAATAAATGTTTCAACTGGTAAGAGCATAGGCATAAAAATTCCATGTATATTATTAAATGTTGGGCATTATTGGAGAAAACCTACATGTTTTAAATTCAAATACAGTGCCACAATTGCAGCACTACATGGTTTACGCTCTCCCCATCAATTACATGTGTGACTACTCATGTACATATATTAATCCCATCAAACTACACGTATCAGAACACTCGCAAAGCAGGTGCGTGTGCAAGTATGTGTGTACACATAATTAAAGTACATATCAGTGAGCAGGCTAAATAAACGGCCGGTGCTTTGATGAATGGGAGGTGGGGGGAAAGACTGGGAGAGGGAGAGTAAAGGAGAGGGAGAGAGAGAGAAACGTTAAGAGAGACTGCAAGAGAGCGCGAGAAAGAGAGGGAGTACGAGAGAGAGCGCGAGAGAAAGGCAGACCCTGTTAATGGCCTCCATCTCGCCTCGGCCTTTCCAAGTTGTAGTGAAACGGATAAAGGGCTAGTTGGATGGGTTTATCTGCTAAATCCTTGTGCTTGGCCTGCTATCTTGGATGATGACCCCGAAGAATGTCAACAGCTCATTTCCCAGAGAGCTGGAAGGAGTCACCATGCAAGTCATAATCTGCTTGCCTCTCAAAGGCCTCCGACTCAAACGCCGCCTTGCACCATGCAAGCTGTTCAATCGCCTTCAGCCTTCCAAAGTCTCGACTGACTAGTCAGGAGACAAACATGCTTCGGAAATGAACCAAATCAACATATGTTCAATGGGTTTTTGTTTTTAAACCATTTATAGTAAAGCATCGCTGCACGCTATGTGGATTTTGTAATTCATTTTCAAAATAATCCTTTTAAACTGATGACATGTTTTCAGATGAGGTTCTTTACTTAAATTTTACTTCAATGAAAATTTCACGCATCACGAAATATTTGTAAACTACGAAATTGAACTATTTTGAAATTACAATTCATCTACATTTTTCCCCAACTGCCCTCCCTCTCATTTTTTTGCACTGACCACTTATTTCCCTTGGTAACACAAGTCACGGACTGGGAAGCAAAAACCTGAATGACTGTTTCTTCTGCCCCCTTTTCTTCCCTCTGGAGTCTGTCTGTTGGCAGGGGCCGTCTGCAGTGAGCTTGCTGGCCTCTGCTGGGTTCCAGCACCAGATGTTGCCCAAATGATCAACAATTGGGGGCAACAATGACGAAAAGAGAGAAGAGGTGGAGGGAGGAGAGAAAAGCAGGGTTTGGGGGGAGGTGTGTGAGTGTGTGTGTGTGTGTGTGTGTGTGAGTGTGTGTATGGGGGGGTGGGGGGTGGGTCAGAATAAATTAATGACTGATTCCTCCAGCTTTGATGGAATTAGGAACACTCCTTTTCTCAATGTGCCATGTGAACGTCCTTGCGTTAAACGTTTTTTCTTCTCCTTCTTTGCCCCCCTTTACTCCCCTTTCTCTCCTCCTTTCCTTCTGCCCCCTTTTTTTTTGACAAGTAAGGCCACCCAGCAGAAAGCAACTGATGCAAAACCCAGGAGTAATCCCCTCTGTTTATCTCCTCTCTGTGGTTTGCCCCAACACAGAGGCCATTATCTCATGGATTTAGGCAAACTTTCATTTATTTGTTGGCCTTGGGTATTTTTTTTTTACCCCCATTCTCCAACTTTGTTGCCGTAGAGCAGGATCCCCCAAGTCCCCCTATTCCAATGTAAATAGATTTGCATAGGGGGCTACAATGCATCTAGTTGGGATCCTGATTAGCCAACAGTGGGGTAAGGCTTGCTTGCATGCGGGGGTCCTCGAGCACACATGTATATGTAAGAAAAACTGGGGCTTCCAGTAGTCAGGAGCGAGTGCATGCATATGTATCTGTGGTGTGGGCGCCAGAGCCCCCGAAATGTTTCACTGGGCCAAGAGGAATATGCCGAAACAGGCCACGGTTCCGCTTTCTCTCTCTTTTTCTTTCTCTCTCTCTCACCCTCGCTTTCTCTCTCTAGCCTTCTCCAGCCAAAAACAAGGGCAGCATACCATGCCGTGGCGTGCAACTTGGCTGGAAGCGACGAGTCTTGTTTATGCCGTCTGAGTCTGGGTTTTTGTGTTTATGCTTATACAAAAGCCAGGCATCCCGCAATGAAACAGAAAAGTGAAACAGAGTGTTTCATTCCAGTCAGGGAGGCGAGACAGCTAATTTTTAACCACGGATTTAGGGAAAAAAGGAAAAAAAAAACGTACACAAATAAAATATATTTGACTATTTATCTCTTGACAGGGAATAACACTGTTGTCTACAAAATCCATTATGGATTGTCGATGGTGTGGATGCAAGAGATGCTGTTTGTAAATAAAGCAGGCCTTTACTGGAGGGCTAGATTTGAGGGCCTGAGAAGCGTGCGCTGAGAGCAGGGATCTCACAGGTGGCTGCTAAGCTGTGGGGCTTTGGTTTGCTCCCTCTCTGTGTTTACACACACTGAGGTGGCAGAGTCCGGCAGGAGCGGCGGGGGGTGCGACTACGAGGCGGAGAAACGGTCAACTCTGCCTGATAATGCTCAGACCAGACAACTGAGTACATGAGCAATCCCATAGGAAATATAACTTGCCGAGGAGATTGAAGCAACTGATGGCACTTCATGGGATTTTTATATTTCAAAGATATGAAGATCATATGTTTGCTTGGATCTTTTTTTTCCCCCATGTCATAAATTACAGATAATCAACAGTTTAGCTCTGCCATGGCACTCAACAAAATGCTATTAAGTGCTTTGACAACCGAAAAAAAAAGGACTTGATAAGAGAGATACAAATAGAAGATAACAGTAAAAGAAGTGAAGACACAATGTAATTACACATTCAATTACTGAAACTTAGAGCCTGTACTACTTGATCACTGACATTACAAGTTAAGTGAGACAGCCTCCCAAACACTGATCCATGCTAAAGAGAGGCAAGACTTTGTGTGTACATCGAAATCAGGTGTGTGTGTCTGTGTTGGAGGGTGGGGTGGGTATGGAGAGAAGGGAGGTTAGAGGAGAGAGGAGAGGAAAAGCAGAGAATTGAGAAAGACAGGGTGTGTGGGGGGGTTCTATTGGGACAGATAAGGCACAATGGAGGTGCCGGCAGCCCCCCAGCCGCTGCTCTTTGCATAAGTGACTCCTCCCCCTCCATTAGCGCGGCTCGGCCCGGCTCCCCAGGCCATGTGTTAGAACAAATTTGAGCAGTGTCATATTGCACGCATTTCAAGAAGGCCAACACGCTTACCGGCCAATTTGCTTAATTAATTAAGCTCGGGGAGTAATGGCTGTGCTAACACCATTAGCTCACGCCTTGGAAAAAATTCTGATTTTGCGGATTCCGGCGTTTTCTTTTCTTCTTCTTCTTTTTTTTTTTTCCTTGCCAACCCCCTTCTCTACTATCCTATTCACCTTTCTCTCTCGGTTTGCTTAAGGAGTTTTTTTTTTGTCTTAAGTGTGCACAAGGTGCACACACCTTGTGAGGCTTCTCAGCTCTGTCTAGGCCTCTATAGCCCCTACTAAAACAAAACCCAGTGGGTGACAAGACAGGAATTTTGAATAACTCCACTGTTATGACAAACTGCGCTGGTTTGTGTACCACTAGCAAGTCTTCACATTTAAATGAAAATAAAGCGGCCCTAGCAAGCTGTTTTTAATGTGTGTCCCTGAGAGATGAGCACAATAGGAAATGAGCAAGTGAGGTAGCATAGCGGGCCTGTTTGCAAGTGAATGCGGTAATTATGGCCAAACCCCCGGTCATTACACTTAATTGTTGAGTGTGGCTGAATCAGTTACCATTTGAAAAGGTCTATTAATTGACTGAATTGCTGCAATTCAATTATGTCGTCAGGACACAATTTGTAAACTAAATAATAATCAATTATGCAAACGTATCCCCACACCCAAACCACAGTGTTAAGTATATCCTCTACAGGGAATCTAGAAAACAAATGCGCTTGGGGTGGGGGGAGGGGTTAACAAGAATAAACACTCAAATTTGGGCAAATTCCACAGAGTGTGAGGATGGGGGAGCAGACAGGGCCAAACAAAGACCAGCAATAAATAAATGAACAAATAAAAATAATAAAGAAGGCATTAATAACAATAAACTCATCTAAAACAAACAAAACAAAAAATACAAATGAACGACAGAGGCAAAACAACTCTGGTCCTTTAATACATTTGGCCAGCACTAAGGCTGTGGGGCTCTGTGTGTGTGTGTGTCTGTGTGTGTGTGTGTGTGTCCTGTGATTGGCTCTGAAGCTCGGCGTGCTTTTTGGCTGCGTAGCGGTGGTGGTGGAGCTGAAGGGGCTATCGGCGGCGGCCGGATGAAAGGCCTCTGGGACGCTCTAGCAGAAAGGAGGAGATTATAATAAGCGCCGCCATTGTCCCTCCTTTTGAAAATGCTAATCAGCCATATCAGTGGCGGCCTGCGCTGCCGCATGTACCAGCATTTAACTTCAACTATATAGAGGACTGCAGGCCTGTGGCCCTGCTGCAATAGAGGCACATTGGAGGGAGAGGGAGGGAGGGAGGGAGAGAGAGAGAGAGAGAGAGAGAGAGAGAGAAGAGAAGAGAAACCAGTGGGGGAGAGAGAGAGATGTAAAGAGAAAAAGTCAGAAGGGGGTGGTGGGTTTGGACGAGCACAACAGTGACAGTGGCTTGCAATTTCCATGCAGTTATTAAAAAAAAAAAAAAAAAAAAAAAAAAATCTAAATTACACGTCTCTCAGAGCGCTCTCTATCTCCTTCAACCAACACCTCCCCACTGCTCCCCAATCCATCCAACCAAACCACACTCTTGGAGCAACCACTCCCCCTACACCACCCCCCTGCATCCACCCCATGTGTTTTATCTTAAGATTTTCAGACAATGCCTGGAGGATCCCTTTCTCTAATCTTCCTACAAATCCCCTTTCATCCAACTGTGAAAGAATGTTTGAAAGGCTGACACCAAGCCGAAAAAAAAAGAGGGAAATCATTGCACATCTGGGAGTGATGGCCGGAGTTAAGTTGGGATGGGGGGGGGGGGGGCTTGGGGTGTTTGGAGTGAAAAGGGTGGTGGCAGGCTGCCGAAGAGTCCGAACAACTTAACTAATTAAATTGCCGCTGCTCACCCCCCCTTCTTTTTTGCCACTTGAACACTCAAATGGTCCAGAACACTAAATAAACTGAGTCTGTTTTTTTTTTCTCTGACCTAATTCAGCCCTGAAGTTAAAGAGCTAAAAACTTTATCGTGGCAGTTTGTTTCTCATTGCTTACGGCTAGATAAGCAATAGACGTGCAATTACACACAGAGATATCCTTTTTTTTTTTTTTTTGTATTAAACTAATCCTCCAGAGCAGTAAAAGTGGACACCTTCTAAACTTACTGAGCAAATTTTAAGAGATATAAGCAATAATCACTATTGACAGAATAGTGCAAAGCAAAGGGAGGTGAAAAAAAAAAATCCTTTTGGAGCAAAAAGCATTGTGTCCACTACAGAACTCCATATAAACGGCCACCTTGCGATCCTGCAGTGCTTTTTTGCTGGCCAGGAGGATAAAAGCCGAGCGCTTTATGAGCAAAAATTCCAACGTTTGTCTGCAGGTCCCTCCGCACTGGATGCTGGGCACACTCGGCACGGAGGAATTTCAATGAAGCCTTTGCGCTTGGAAATTAAGAGAGGACAAAGGTAGCGAGTCCCCATGCATATTCTAACATGAACAGGGAGGTGGGGGGAAAACACAGTCTAGAAGAGCTGAGAAAGGAGTTTTATGCATTCAATTAAAAAAATAATAATAATAATGTTGCAGTGGCAAACTAGTATGTGCCGACTGCAATACAGGCATAACAAACACACACACTTGCACAAAAAGCAATGCTCTCTCTCTCAGAACTAGGGAAAGGGTATTATGTTCAGAACACTTTTTCCTCTTTTACTGCTGAAAGATTATACTGGTTATCCCATTAAAGTTGGTAAAATGCCATTCTTGTGTCTTTAAGCTCTTGCATAGGAGGTCAAGAAGAGTATGCCTCCGCTTACAAGGCCGGTGTGGATGTAATCTTCCCAAAGTTACAATAATTAATGTTAAGCTTCTTTAGCAATACGTTTCTGAAAGAAGCGGCCTGATAATATACTTAAAGCTGTGCGAGGGCTGTTTGTGATGCCGAGTCTTGAGAGTGGTTGTCCATGCCACTCACGTAGCTCAGCTTAAATCTTTAGTCAAACTAGGGGCTGACTATGAGGACGTCTGCTTAGCCAATGCAGGGGCTGCGACTTAAAAACTCACTGCTTGGTGGCGGGGAAAAAGAAATAAATAAACAAACACAAAACAGACGAGCAAACAAACGAAATCGGCTTGCAACTCCAGCAATTATCCCCCCCCCCCCCCTTCCTCCTCTTTATACTGACTGAGTTTTAGCTCGAAGAGCACCCACAAGCACTTGTATTTCTCTTGAGGAGAAAAAGAAAAAAGACAAGAGGAGATACATCAACAGATGACACAGAATATCGGACAGGAAGAAAAGCGGCAGAGAGGAATAATAAAAGACAGAATGAATAATAAAAAAGCAATTTCAAAATGGTGCGGAGATTACATAGTAATGTTAACAATGACAGGAGTGCATATGTCTATAAGATGGGCCACATGTAGAATCCATAAAAGGCACTGTGAAGAAAGGGGATCTTTCTAGTGGTGATTTGAATGGGCACAGTGGCGCTCACAGGTGAAAGGCGGCCTGTTATTGTGCAGGGAGAAGAGTGATGGCTTGTCTGAGGAGCGCATTAAGCCGCTGATATCCTTGTATGAATTTCCGTTTCCGAGTCGCACAAAAAATATAAGTAAATAAATAAAAGGAAAAAAAGGGAGGAGGTAGCAATTGTGTGTGTGCGTGTGTGTGTGTGTGTGTGGGGGGGGGGGGGGGATTAGGTTGCAATAAAACCTGTGTCAGCCTTATCGGTGTCAAGTGCATTTTTTAAACGTATGCTAATCTTGACTAAAACTCATTCTTTACTCTCATTCTCCCCTTTTTTGATCTTTTATCTGACGTGCTGTAGGTTTGGGCAGCTTAGAGTGTGGTTAAATGCCATTATTTGGATAATTGCATTCATTGTTGCAGAGGTTATGAAGCAATCTGAAGTCCCATGTGTGTGAATAAATACATAAATAGAGGGGGAGTGTTTGGGTGCCCAGGTATTCAGGACGACATTAAAACTTCAACAAGGCCAACAGATAACATTTAGGTGTTTAACAATA
>JAVQKI010181443.1:0-11151 GCA_036025975.1 Nematalosa erebi
ACATGGAACGATGATAAAGTTTATTTTTGGAACTACTTCAAAGGTAGCATGTTATACGGAATTAATGGCCACCCCATCAGCCAATCAGAAAACAGAATCCCATTGTTGAAGCAGATAAATTAACTTAAACTTACTGTTGTATAATTAGACAGGTTATGTTTAACAAAATGAATGCTCAAGGTTTGCAAAAGGAACAGGTGAAGTTAAAAGTACTTTGCATACAAAAGCTAATTTAATTGAAAACAACTTTGACCCAGCCTGGACATTCCGGGCTGAATGCTTACATGGTTTCACTTTTAGGACCAATGCTATGACGGTGGATGTTTTTTTTGTTTGTTTTGTTTTTTCCTGTACCGATGGTTTAGATAAACCCTGAGTGATGAAAAGTGAGGGGTGCTGTTAAGTCCCATCTCCAAAAGCTACGCAGAATGAAGTCCATTATACAAAGTCTATAATGTAGCCAGTAGCCATACTAGCACATGCCACCAAGAAATTCACATATAATGCACCAGAGCCAGGCCTACTTTGGAGGGCAGCTATGACATTAAGTTACTTGTGTCTGCTTGGGTGCAGTTGCATACTCCTTGTTCTGTTTTGTTTCTTAATGATTGTACATCTATCTGCTGGCCACATGGGGGTGCCATAGTCTTAACCTTCTCCAGGCAATGTGCTGTAAACTTGCTTTTTGTTAGACTTTGACTGTTTTTGTTAAAAAATTATTTTAATTAATGCTTTGTCAGATAACTATTGACCTTTTAGCAATCTACACACTTGTATACCAAATGCTGTGACACAACCTCAATTAATGTCAACAACCTCCATCCCTATTGTCTCATTTATTTGTAGGTATTGTCCTCTGTTGCAAAGACTGTTACATTTCCCTTTCTACTGGTTCAAACTCATATCGGTTTCGGTTTTAGTGAGCTCTGTCCCACAAATATCCTCTCTGACTCACAGATATCCTCATGCTGTCAGCATATTCTCAGCAGTCCCAAGTGGAGCGTTTCCTTTCCTAGCCCTGGTTACTCAACAGACAGTGTGTCTGGAGCAGGGCCCCACCCCAGACCGACTCCTGTTGGCCTGGAGATACTCTAACCCAGCTGCTAAAAATGTACCTGGAGACTTGAAACCAGCGTGCTCCCTTAGCTCCGGATTAGGAAGGTGAGGAGGGGGTTGGGGCCCCAATCTCTTACTCCTCTGTGTCAGCCTGAAGAGGAGACCTCCTTGCCCAACCTTGCCTCGGTCGCCATGGGACTCAGGGGGACAGACGGAGGAGAGGGGTTGCCATGGTGACAGAATCTCCCACGACACAGCAGCCTCCTTCATCTGGGCTCCACTAATTGAGTCTCAGAGGTCTGCCTCTCCCACACAGGCTGTTGATGTTGTTGTTTACTCTATTCTGTTTGTCTGGTATTTTTAATGATTTCTGAGGCCGTGTGCATGAGGGTCATTTTTTTTTTTCTCTAACAGTGATTAAACTACTACTGTAAGCAGAGTAGAGAGAGAGGAGAGGCCAGTATAGGGGAAAGAGATACATGGTCAATCAGAGCATGTCAACCTGCACCTCATCATGTCAGTTTAAGAGAGAAGCACAGCATGCGCCCGAATATGGCAAAGATGAACACTGTGCGGAAGAGAATCTAACCAGTCCCTCCTCCTAACCTTTTGAGAGCATCCCTTGCTGGTGTGCCTGAGGCGCAGTTTGCTTGGAACGATTAGGAGCAAGCCCCCATCATCTTTGTGACTTCTGTTCTCTCTGTCATCCTTTTTTCCGCAACAGCTGCCCCAGGTTCTGAGATGCTTCTGATAGCTGTAGCTATTTGAACAGAGAGGACGTCTGACATTCCAGACAGCCTTGTCATTTACTTACAAGATGCGGTCCAGAATCCAGAGGATGGAGGAGTCACTACATCCACAGGGTTTGTGGATTTTTCCTAAACACCAACCCACCACCCTCTCTCTCCCTCTCTGGCACATTTAGTGACAGCCATAAATTCTTTCCTTCTGGAAAGCCGGGTAAAATAAATTCAAAAGCCTGACTGGATAGTAAAATCCACAAGAGAAGGGTCTTTGTGTCCAGATTAGTATACTCATGTATGTCTATACCATTTTAAAATGACTGGAACCTTCCCTAGCACAAACAATAAGCAATGGACCCCTATTTTAAATGACAGGAAAGTGGAAGGTCTAAGTCAAACTACTTGTAATGTAATCACTAGGCCAAATCCTAAATTTAAACAATGCCTTGCACTATCATTAAATGTAGGGCTCCATGGTGTTACATGGCCTAAAATACATTTCTCGATGATTTGGGCAAAAGCAAAATTTTGGCCAAAAAATGGCTTAGCAAATACAACTAAATTGTCCTGCATGTGTACTAGACACACCACATCCCAAGGTAAGGAGAAGGAATAAGGGCCTGAGAAAGAGGGATCAGGTGAGGACATGTGGTCACGTGTGAGACTGACCACCGGAGGGAAATGAGCTACCCAGCTCAGATCCACAGTGATGCGTAGGAAATGAGAAAGTGATCCCTTGTGTCCTCTCCACTGAACTCTTCTCTCAACCATGACAGAGCAGAGTCTCTCCAGCATTCAGAATATGAACACACATCAATATACAGTAGCTCTGACAGTTACTGTAGCAGATTAGAATAGATCTGTATTCCAATAGTGATCTTTATGGTCATAACTTAGTGTCAGTTTTCCTCTAACTGCTCAGTCACATGATGGTGGAATCATATAACGATGAGTGTATCATTGGGCTTGTAAACCCAGTATTTGCTTTGTTATACTGTTTTGACAGATAACGGCTGTAAAGTAATCCTTGGCACACAGCCCACAAACACACATATGGTGTGGAAACTCGGCTTGTGACTGAAGTCAAAGTTCAGAGGTCATAGAGAGTCGACTTTCCGTTCATCTCCTGTATGATGCCTACTCAAATGACCTGCAATGAAGCAGGTGTGCTCACAATGTAATGACTGTTCAGTTTGATCACAGCATGATGGTGTTATCAAACATCCTTGATTACTCTGCTTCAACCGTCTCAATCTTAAAATTAGAGGATACACAAGGCTCTTTTAAAGGTTCCTCAATTCGCCACACTGGCATAAGCCTTTTAAGGAACATCCAGGAACCTTTAGGAACAGGAACATAGTTCTCTGAGGATCTTGAAGTATGTTATCAGGTTCCTTGTGGGACCCTTCTTCTTCTCAAGGAACCTGAAAAAGAGCCTTATCCTTTAATTTTAAGAGTGTGGAGGTTATTTTTTTCTGCCTTTGTGTGTGCATGTTTGTGTAAATTACTCAAAGTACTGGAGTGGGCCAGAGTGTGTAACAGCTACATGTGTACTTTTTTTGGTTTTGTCATCAGAAAACATTTAAAATGTAATTTTTTGTGATATCGTCTCATGACATGACAAGTTCCTTATTATTATGATAAATCAGGCTTCCTTCTTTATTACTGATGACAAATGCAAAATCAGCTCAGTTTTTCAAATCTCTAAGCTTATTATCCACATGGTGATTTACCCTGCCGACATCAGGGAGCTGCCAGCAAGATTTAGGATTCATGTATTACAAACTGAATGTGGAACTGCCATTAAATTTCCATATACTTTAGCACCCATTCAACCAGTCTGTGGTTTCTGCTACAACTTGTGCGAGTACAGCTTGTAACTGCAGTAGACGTGGGTCATATATGATGGATGGACACCATTTAGCCTAGTACATTGTGTTCCAGCCTCAGAGTCTTCCTCTTCAAAAAAACTGAGCACTTTCTGCAATGGGGAAAACAGATACTGTCTTCAGGAGGGTCACAAACAGAGAAGGATGGAGTTGAGGAGAGGAGGATGAAGGAGTAAAAAAAAAAAAATCTTTTAACATGTATAATAGCACCACATTGGTGGGCAGAGCGAGCGAGAGAGAGAGAGAGAGCACAGAAAAAGAGAGTACAACAAAATTGCGGCTGTGATGCAAGATGCTCCCCTCTTACTGACACAGAGAAAAGGACTGGAGCTTTATTGGTATTTTTAGGGAATTTTTGCAGTTTGACCTTTTCAGCCCTCTGACCGAGCGCAATGTAATGATTTTTCACTAAAACAGAACTTGGATCAATGAAGAGGGATTCCACGCTTTCTGATGCATGTCTTCAAATCCACAAAACAGACAGACAGACACACACACACACACACGCACACACACACACACATACTCACAAGCTAAGGCGGAAAGCTCACAGGCTGTATAAATAAAAAGGAGGTAAGCTCTGTTCCGTGTCTGACTCATATTCCTGGGAGGATGGCTTTGAGTTCATCCATCACCCATGGATGATATCCCATAAGGAGTCCAGAGAGCAGAGGCCATCGCTCATTTCTCTTACACAAGACCCTCTCTGACAGGGATGCTTCACCATCTCTACATACACAGGCACAGACACAGCCTTGAAAGAAGCAAGCTCTGGTTTCAATAACCGGTTAAATGCTCACACTCCTAATCCAGTGGCTCAAATCACTGACATGTGTATCAGTCCTGTGGGGGCATGTATGGTTTATAGTCCCTGTGTTTGGCTTTCATCAGCTGTGTTAAGCACGCTAAGTGACTCCAGAGCCAATGCAGGATGATTTGTCACACTAGAGAGTTCACTCGACACACAAGAAACAATGCCTAAAGCCGCTGTTTGGCGGCTTTGATGCAGTGCTGGTTTGAGCTTCTGTAGGCGGTGTCCCTCTCATGGTTATCTGTGACTGGTTGCCATTGTTGCTTTCCAGAACTTTCTTTTACGAGGTGAGGAGAAGTATATACTGTACTTGCCCTCGTCCCTTCCCGTTCTGCTTCAGGAAACCGGAGGCAGTGGAATGCTCACTTTTTCCACATTGCCAAAGTGACTGCAGCTCGGAAAAGGTGGAAACTCAAGGCGCTGGAAAATGGTTTTCACTGGGTAATACTCTGAGAGGTATTTATGTCTTTGAGGAGCTCTAGAGGATCAGACGAAGCCTTTTATATGGGCGGGAACAGTTGTTATTTGTCCTGGGATTGCTTTGTTTTTGAACTGCACGTCCAAAGCACTTTGAATTCATATGTAAATGATTAGGAGCGTTGTGGTAACATTACATAAGTTTGGGAAAAATACCTCAGAGTTCAGTGGTTTGGCAGGGTAGACTCTGCACCTTCTATCAACAATCATCAATTGTGTGTATTTTATCTGGGCTGACCAAAAAAAAAAAAAGTAGAAGTGAGGCCATTTCCCAAACCTAGAAACTGTAGCCTTATTAACTCACAAAACAATTTTGATGAAAGGCATCATTTGCCAAAAAAACAAAACAAACAAACAAACAAAAAAAACAAAGCATAATTAAGATGTGAATTGTAGCCAGATGTAGTGCTGCTGTAAGGGCTTGCCAATGTGATGTGACAGAACAGGGGGACTCAACATAGACTAGGTTGCTGGTGGGCACAGTGTGTTCTTTCTCCAGACATTAATGAAGCCCCATCACCGTAATTTACCCTTACCCTGAACTGCAAGTGTGTAGAGGGAGACACATTGTTGAAAATTACAGTGACTTGTCATGGAGCAAGGACTCCATGTGGTTGGGAAATATGGGAGAGGAACTTGAATGTGACAGGCAACTGAAGGCATTATGAAATACACATTACCACCACATTCTTCTTGCATTGGCTCAGGACAGAACTGTCACAGCGAATCACCCTGGCAAGAATAAATGAGTCTCCCTGACTAAACAACCTTCCATTCAATCATTTTGATAGAAATATCCTGGAAGAAGATGTGCAGAGCTACAAATCAGAGCCATCATCACGTTCAAGTATGACACTGTCTGCGAGGTGTGTCTGTAAAATGTGGCTCTCCAGAGTCTCCACAAGCACTCTCTAGCACGCCTGCTAATGATGAGGTTTGGCAATGTGCATCTCTGGGGCACAGGATGTTTTACACCATATAGAAGGAAGAAGGACAAAGAGGGTGAATGTTAAGAGACAGGTAGAGCGTGCATGCGTGCGTGCGTGCGTGTGTGTGTGAGATAGAGCGATAGAGAGACAGAGAGAAAGACAGCGGGATGCAGCTAACAACATAATAATAATTCTATGTTCCGTATTACATTCTTCTCCTCAGAGACTACAGGATGACTCTGATGATAGATTGTGTGGCTCCCACGAAGCGCAAACCTGCACTGCAACAGAACAATCTCTGGGTCACTTTGACCTGCAATTCCGTTTGAAAAGAGACAGAAAAGTCCCAGGTGATACACCTAGGCAGCAATTATCCTGCCAGAGGGACGTATTGAAATCCTGAACATCCAGTTTTGGCCTGGGGCTGAAACACATAGGTACCAGAAGACCCAAAAAACGTAACAGTCCTCGTCGTTGGTATGCAGTGTTTGTATAGAAAAAGCCTACCCTCTGCAAGGCGCGGCATTACAATGAGATGATTAAGCCTAAACGATTAGCCTTATCAAGCCTCTATTACCAGGCAAACAAAGCTGGAGAATTAAAGCAGAACCGTGGTGGTTATCAGTGGGGATCTTACCACATAGAAACATTATTAAGCGCTATTTAAGAACGTTTTTCCTCTGATATTAGCACCTTCAGGAATATTCACGGGATTTATCCCTCAAAGTCTCTCCGTTGGTCTTATCCCCTCTCGCGTGGATTAGGGCTTACACCTTGTCAGTGTCCTCTGAGGCCATGATGTTCACATACAGTATGCGCCATCACACCCCGACCAGCAAATCCACAACAGAGCATTAAGTTCCCACATGACTCTGTGCTCACTTTCTCTCTCTCTCACTCTCTCTCCGTTTTTCTCCCTCTCTCAGGTGACATCAGTTCTTATTTTGTTCTCGTGAGAGGGGATTCCTGTCAACAGGATCAGTTGGAGTGGTAAGTCAGAACCCTCAGGCAGTGAATTCTCTACAGAGGTAGTTGTGAGTTGGAACCTGCTGTTTTTTCTTGCCCTTCCTTCTGCAAGAAATTGCTCAAATGCCTTCTTATGGGCTTTCAGACCACCGACCATCAATCATGTGGTTCCACATGACTACATACTATGTGCATAACAGTGAAGCGAGGACTAAAAACATTTTTTGCCTGAAAAGTGTAATAGCTCAAGATGTTACTATCTATTGTGGTAAGAACCTTTTTTGTCATAGGAGGATTTATGGCTGTTGTATTTTCAAACAAAGGATCATCTGCACAGACAGACACCAAATAGCACACATCCCCTCCATGATACTTAAAATGAAAAAGCCGGGGGTAGATTGCACTGTGCAGCCTTTAATTACATTATCCTTGGATAAACAATAGAGTCAGACAGCATAATAAATCTGGCCTGACTCTGGCATAACTCCTGGAGAGGAGTAGTAATGAGTTAATGGGCCCAGTCAGTTTCTGTCTGTGTTAATTTCCGCCCTCATCCCCACATCTCCATAGTGTCAGTGGATAGACAGTGTGTGTGTGTGTGTGTGTGTGTGTGTGTGTGTTAACAGCTAACATTACAAGTGCATCATCTTTCTCTCCGTCCCTCTCTTTCTCACTCTCCTACTCTGTATTTACCTCTCTGCTCTGTGTTTCTTTTGCTCTGTCATTTTTCCCAGAAGATTGTAAATCAACCGTGGGACTCCTGCTGCAGTCAATATTATTTCACCTGCAAACGATGAAGGGGCCATCACTGCCACTCTGTAAATCTTCTCAGAGGGGATCATTAGTGCCCCCCCCCCCCCCTTTGTTTTCTTTCTTTTATTCCTCTTTAGCATTTTTTCTTTGGTCCCCCTTTCTTCTTTCTTTCCACCAGAGCTATCTTTTACCACTCTCTCACACACAGCCCTGTGGAGCTCCAGTTCATTCCCCTCTTGTCACCTTCAGTCCCGTACCTCCGTGGCTCTTTTAAACTACTGCAGATTTGCTGCCAAGACAAGTAAAATCTCGAAGTCTTCTCTCTTTCTGCTCTCTATGTGTTTGGATAAGAATTCAAACAAAACTGTCCTCATCATAAACTCAGCACCACATCGATTATGTTCCCTCCCCTCTGGTGCTCTTCCTGTGCAATTCTGTGCATGCTTTACACCTACATTTTGTAGACAGCTTGATACATACGTGTTCAAATCAGTTTGTTTCCAAGTATGCTGCATGAATACTTTTGTTTTTTAAAGATATCAACTCAGAAGATGGCACTGGACAAAGCCAAATCCTCTTGCATAACTAGCCATACTTTGGCAACTGAATGAATAGACTGTCTCTGGGTAAGATTGTCCAACAAGCTGGCAAAGACTGCATAAAACCTATTTTTCACATTTCTATCTTCTTCCACAATTAGATGCCATTCGTTTTGGCTGAATTTTGATGTCAAATTAACTTAAAGTGAATTATGTGACTACAATGCCAAAGAAAACATCCAATTTGAAAGCAACCATAGTAATTCTTCACTTGTCTGATAATTCAAAGTGATTCTTTGCTCGTCTGATGGGTCTGACTCATTATTTGGCTACTTAAGTCCTCTAAACGCATGTTGTTTGTTTCCCAACCCACCAGTCAAACCATATGATAAATAACTCAAATTTTTTCCTTCATCTGCGAGCCACTTGCTCTGTCTGTCAAGACTTCCCATTATCTCCAACACAGGCAGCAGACAGTTCAGCTCTGACACACACACAAAAAAACATTCTTCTTCTCTGCTTCACAGTATCTCTCAATACCTTCTCAGAATAAGCCAAGATTGGGAAAGAGTTCAATGTGAGACAGTGTGTGACAGTGGCATGTTCCAGTCGCTAAGCGATGAGGGCTTGCGTTCATCAGTCATCCAAAGCTTTCAGGGGGGAAGTCTTTTCGAATGCGTCTCTGCTGACTCCTCTGCGTTACAGGAATGCTGAGAGTGGGCTAAAGGCTGTTGATGAATAAGCATTTTCTCCTCTTTCACTCTCACTCTGTATCCCTCTGAGAGATTTCATCTCTTCAGTCAAATCACTCATGACTTTTTTTTTTTTATTAGCTGGGGCTGTATGTATTTTCTGGGCATTGCTTTTCGGTGAGAACTCAGTACTGTGAGAGAGCCCGAATAGAATAGGTTGAAAAGTAACAGTGCTGTCTACTTGAACTTTTCCATGGATTCTCAGAATGCCTTTGTGTCGTAAGCACCTCCTGAAGCTTCTCTGTAACATAAAAAATATATATATTTTTTGCACTTAAATTGCAAAAGAATAGCACATGAGCAGATGACTACAGAGACACAGCCACACACACACACACACACAGACACACACACACACACACACACAAACATACACAAACACACGCACACACACAGCTGTGTTAGATTGCACAGATGGATCACCTTCAGGCCCCAGTACCTCTGGTCCACAGCGGGTTGCCTGAGGCTCAAACTGCTCTCAGACGAAGATTTCTGTACAAAGAAAAAGATTAAAATTTGTGTGACAAGACACAGGATAGTGAAAGGGATTTTGCACATTTTAATCGTTTCAACTTTATTAATTCTGCAATCATTAAGGATTCCTAATTTCCCAATCTTGAGCTGGATTGATCGCAATCTTGGACAGATTGTAATCACTAACTGGTTGGCAGAGGAGGGTTCTTGATGAAATGTTTTTTGGAGATAGCTCTATAAAGTTATCTCAGGCCCAAGAAAGGCAAAAGTTTGTGAACCAAAGAGGAAGTAATTCAAGTCAATCACCTCACATCAAAGCCATGCAGGGTGAAACTGCTCATTTAACCTGAGGGTGGAGGCCGAGAACACAGTGTTGTTTTCATTTTAATGAGTTCCTGTAATCAGTCTTTTGTTTATTTCATGTCGAGCTTTGATTACTTTGTCACAAAGGTGGCTGTTGCCACATTTGGAAAATTGCCAGACTTCTAAAGGCTTTCGCCTCTCATCTCGTCTCCGCTGAGATTTTTACTAGAAACCCCACAGAATTTATTTGGTGTTTACTGACTCCAGAGAACTTCTCTACCAGTAGCAAAATGGCAGTCAGAATATTGAGCTGTATTATGGAGTGAAGATTTTCAAGTTTGCCTTACAAAGCAGACCAGAACTGTGCCTTACAGATGCATTCAGCGACATGTAAACTGTAAGTTGAACAGTTATTGTATTAATTATGAGCAGTTCATATTCATAAATGAACTTTTTCAATGCAATTTCAATGTAATTTTAAATGCAAGTCAATTTTAAATGTAACACAAAGGAAAGATGTGTAACTAATCATTTGCACATTTTTAAGGCTTTAAACGAGATGACCAAAAATAAATACATGTATACACGACTTGCTCTAAATTGAAATCCCAACAAAATAAGTCTTATCAAAGTTTATGTACAGGAAATTCTACATTTAATCTGTTGGCTGTGAATCAGGATGTTAGAACCTATGCCAGCCTTCATATACACAAAGACATGCAGGGCAGGCCCCTGCCTTCTGAGTGCATCGGCTGAGGGACGTTGGCCAATGAGCTTAGATCTATCAGGACTCCTCATGAGTCAGGATGGCATCACTTACTGGAAAGATGCTTATCTCACTGCCGGGCCTCATTCTCAAATATCCACAGGGAGATGAACGGGAAACGCCATTCTGTTAACACGGCACATATAATATCATCTCCAGGAGATGGCTGATCCAAAATCAAATGAACCTGCTGGTTTATGTATTTGATACTGAAGTGATATTGTGTGCTGCATTATAAATCAATAAAAATACATACTGATTTTGGATAGACTTACAGTATTAACAAGATTTGTATGGATATAAATCTTTTGCATTCGCTACGAAATACTCATTAGTTCTACATCTGAGCAGGTTTTTGGCAACTGCTGTGATCACTTGGCCGTTGTCACATCCTTTCTGGCCACTACAAGACCACTGACAGGGAATATATCTGACACCTAGGTCTCAAGGCTTTTGTGCTTGTTAACAAGTCATCCTAAGAGCTGCTACAGCTTCAGAGCCTCTGGCTCAAGGGCTGCTCTCAGATTGTACATGTGCTATTGGGTCACTCTGATGCAGGGCTTAAGGAACTACTCAGTCCTCCCTTATCCCACTTGTTCACTCCTCTGCCTGCATGATGAATGACAGACTTGACACGCGCACACACACACGCGCGCGCGCGCGCCCGCATGCCCAGACCCCCGCGCCCCCCCC
>JAVQKI010181528.1:0-10917 GCA_036025975.1 Nematalosa erebi
AAAAAAACACTTGAAATCTGATTGAAAACTGCATTGACAGACAAGCAAACACATTTGCCAAAAATATCCACCCAAGTTCGAATATTAAGGGCTGCCAAAAATTCGTTCGAATATCTTAAATTTTTTAAATATTCAAACTATATTCGAATAACGAAGTTCGGAGTCAAAGCCCTACAGTACACCTCTGTTCATAATTCTGTGCGAATGACAGCCGAAAAAAAAGTCAGAGCCTAGTTGAGCAGCTGTGACCATGTGGAAAAGTAAACTATGGATGATTGTTTAAGACAGAGAAGAGATTGAGAGGGAAGGTGACAGAGAAAGAGAGAGATCAGAGACAGTAGGGAGGAGGGAGGGAGGGATAAAGAGAGAGAGAGGGAGTGAGAAAGACAGATAGAGGAAAGAGAGAGAGATGAGTGTGGCCTGGTTAAGAATGCAGCAGCTTACTTGTTGGGATCAGACATGGTAATGGCGAGGCGATTTGGCGTGGGCGTGTAGCAGACTGCGCTCGAAGGGGCCAGTCAGGGGGCAGGGGAGGAGAGCTGCGGCCGACATCAGCCTCCCGCTTTCGTCTCGTCTCGTTTCATCTCATCTCGTCTGGACCCTTCTCGAATATTCTCCAGGATCAGATGCCCACCATTAATTTGTCCAGCAGCCGGCCAGTCCCCCTTTAACATCAATAGCACAACCAGCTCAAGTGACACAGTTATGAAAGGATGGAGGGACACAGGGTGAGGATGGGATTGGAGGTGTGTGTGTGTGTGTGTGGAGGGGGTGGGTGTGTGTTTGTAGCGGAGAGATGGCAGATTACTGTATTCCTCCAGGGATTCCCATTAGCCCTTGGGGATGAGCATCAGCAGAATAAGACTTCAGGAGCAGAAACAGGCTCTGCCCAACCCACCAGCTCACCCAACCAACCCGCCCGCCACCGCCGCCGCACAATGTTTCCTTTGAGCATCCCGCATGATCAAAAGACATGGACCCGCCGTTATTTCACCCCTCTCTCTCTCTCTCTCTCTCTCTCCTCTCTCTAAAAAAAAGAAAAAGAAAAGAAAAGTCGGTAAAAAGCTCCCCGGGACGACGGCTTTCATTCTCCCCGCTCCTTTTCTCTAGCTGCCGAGGGACAGGACAGGTCCTCTTTGATGTGTGCGGATCAGGGGAGTGCGGGGGAGGAGTGGTGGATGTCGGGGTGGTTTTGGGGGGGGCGGGGGGGGGGGCTGTTGTGTCTGCTCCTTTGGCTCACACAACAAACACTGTTTCAGATTTTGACTTTGCTTAATTAATTAGTGATTCTGTTTTACAGCCGGTCTGATCCTCGTCCAAAAGGTTGGAGAATGGAACTTCAAAGTGGGGGGAGAGGGGGTGGAGTTTGGCGGTGGTATGGGGGGGGGGGGGGGGGTAAAAGTGAAATGGGGGGGGGGGGGGGTGGGGGTAGGCGGGAGGGGGTAGGCACGGGGTACACTGGGGGAAAACGTCACCCTAGTGTATCGAGCGGATGGGCGCCAACCCAAGCGGGACAGAAAGGCGCTTGGCAAAGATGGGGCTTTTTGAATGGGGTTATTGGACATAGTCAGTGTCTGCAAGTCTTTTCTTTTCTCGTTGGACCGATTTAGCTCCGACTCTTTGTGCACAACATTGACGGGGGAAAGATGGCAGCGCCTGCTTTTACGTAATGATTCACTTGGCCTCATAATATCTGCTGAATATTGCAGATTTACACCATGGGTGAAATCCTGCTGGCATGTGTGCTGCTACTTTCCCCCACTTACCCTACAGCTGAGCTGATATTATTAGTGCTTCACAGTCTGCTACCCACTCGTTGTACTTTGTTTACATCAAACCTACCTGCCTCCCTACAAACACCCTATCTGTCAAGTAACAGGATTACACCCTGATTCCTCAGGAAAGATTTTCATGATGCAACTCCTATTCTGTCATGTAATGGGGTGCCTACCATTACTACTACTACTGCTACTACCACAATGACTGCTACTGCTATGACTACTATTATTTGCCATAGTAGTAGAGATAGTAGCCAATTTCTGTTACTGTGCTAGCATGTGTGTTGTTTTTAAAGTACAGTGTTGTTAATAGTGTGTGTGTGTGTGTGTTTGTGTAGTGGCCTTGCCTCCTGAGAAGCGGGACAGCTGCTGTGTGGAGGACAAGTTGCAGGGGCGGGAGCTGCAGCCACCCGCTGGCACCCAGAAGCAGCTCCAGTTTGAAGTGAGTTAAGACCTCCACTGGTCCCATTCATCACCGTCCCCACTCCCAGAGACCAGGGAGGCCAAGGAGTCTCTCTCTCTCTCACTCATACACAAACACACACACAGAGGAGGACAGACAGAAGTGCACATATTCAGAAGACACACTCTCACAGATAGACACATGCAAGCACGCACGCACGCATGCACACACACACACACACACACACACATACACACACTCAGAAGCATACAGAAGTACACATATTTATCATCACACACACACAGAGACAGACAGAAGTACACATATTCATCATTATCACACACATACACACACACACACACACACACATACAGACATGCACACAGAGACAGACAAAAGTACGCATATTCATCATCGCACAGACACACACGCACGCACTCGCACAGAGACAGACAGAAGTACACACATTCATCATCACACACATATTATATTCATACACTCCTCCCGCCTCTCTTACACACACGCTCACTCACAGAAGCGTACCTATTCATCACACACATATTACTTTAATGTACTCTCTCTCTCTCTCTCTCTCTCTCTCTCTCTCTCTCTCTCTCTCTCTCTCTGTTGTTCTCACTCTCTCTCTTACTGTCGTGCTTTCTCTCCCTGGAGAATGACTGTAATTTTGTATGTATGTCATATATTTAAGTAATATGTGTGTATGTGTGGTACATGTAATAAAGTAGTTGGTATGTTCTGTAAGAAGGCCTGTTAACCCCTATGTGTCCTTCTCAGGAACTGGAGTGTGCTGTGTCTGTGGAGGAGGACAACAGGCAGGAGTGGACCTTCACCCTCTACGACTTTGACAACAATGGCAAGGTCACCAGAGAGGTAAGAGGACCATGTTCTGCTCTTCACCAGCAAAAGCAAAACTGCTCAAAAGCTCACTGGAAAAAGACAAAGATAGGAGATGTTTCAGTCGTCTAACAGAATACAGAATAAAAAAGCTGGGGTCTTTTATTTTTCTGTGCCCTCCTCCCATTCTTTTCCAAAGTTCTTTGGTGACTGGATTGTATCTTGTTTAGATCTGAGACAGCTGTGAAGAAGGGCTGTGCGTTTTTGAGAGAGAGTTGAAGCGGTGTGCAGAGAGGGGGGTTGGTGGGGGGGAGACTGACGCCATCTCCTTTAGCAGTTCAACCTCAGAGATGCTGGCACCGACTCATGGCCCGACGGCACTTTTTTTTTAAATTTTTTTTTAAAGGGAGGAAATATATGAAAAAGGAAAGAATGGAAAATTAGGATGGATAAAAATCTGTAATCTCTTTTCCTGGCGCACCTCTTTAAAGTGCTCTCATGTGCAAAGCAACTGAATTTTTTTCCTGCCTTCTTTGAACATCTGTACGTGAAGCTCGACGTGGATCCTGTCCCTATAGAGACGATGATGGGCCTGTATGCTAATGGGGAGGCAGGGAAGCGAGGAAGGGGAGGTGTCGGGAATTTTGGGGGTGTGGCAGGGAAACTCACAGGCAACAGGGCGCAAACGACCTCATTTTCGAGTCGTTTTGTCACTGCGGAGGCTTTGGGGAAACCACTAGCTGCACAGGAGCAATTACCCTCACAAGGAAACTGCTAATAGGACTAGAACCAGCTACGACGAATGCTAATGTGTTTTTTTTACTGGTTAAGGTGGAGTGTAATACTCTTTAAAACAGGTCTCTAGGTAAAGGATTTCTGCAGCTCCCCTGTTTGATAATAATCTGTGGTCCTTAAAGCCCTCGGGTTTAACCCCAGCTACCTGCATCAGCCAGATTGGGCAGCTGCCTTTGAACCCCATGGAGGCAGGAAGAAAGAAATTACACACAGAGAAAAAAAAAAAAAACGCCTCTGAGTGTCTCTTTCATGCTCTGTTCTTTTCTCTCTCTACCTCTCCCCCAGGACATCACCAGCCTTCTTCACACCATCTATGAGGTGGTGGACGCCTCCGTCAACCATTCCCCCAACAGCAGTAAAACGCTCCGGGTCAAGCTCTCCGTCGCGCCCGACTCCAGTCAGAAGTGGAGGAGCTGCACGCAAGGCACCACAGGTACATGGAGTGACAGAGAGGGGAAGGGGGGGGGGGGATTCAGAGAGAGAGAAAGACAGAGAAAGATGAAATGAGAGCGAGAGAGAAGGAGAAGAGAGTCGAAACGCTGAGGGGATAGATGGGTGTCAGTGCATTCAGCCTCTTGTTTGTTCTTATGAAGACAGGCACATGCTTTAGGCCTGTCAGCCTGTCTGTGCCCCCCCCACCCCTCCCCAACACAAACACACACACACACACACACATCAGTCACCACACACACAGTCATGCGCACACTCATCCCCCCGCCTGCACCCCAATGCACGCACGATGGGGTTCATTTTTAATGATGGGAGTTGTGACAGAGCTGAGAGAGAACCCCCCATTGTTTTCAAATGTGCCAAAAAAAAAACCTTAAGAGGGCCACATCTTCCGTTTGATTTCCTCAGCCCCCTTTCCCATCTTCCAAAGAGCTTCCTCTCACTCCGAGCGCTCCAAAAAAACACATCTACATTTCACTTAACTTTTCCAACTCGTGACTCGGTAAACAAAGTTTGAGGGTGGAAAAAATGAAAGGAAGAAAGGAAGGGGAGAAAGAAGAGGTGGGAAAAAATGTATCCCTGTTTGTTTATGTTCCGTTATTGTGGCTATTTATAAACAGTAACGCAATTCAAAGCAAAGGCCTCTTTTGAAAAATGTTGGCTGTCTTCATGCTAATTTCAAACAGCATCAGATCTCTCCATTAAGAAACTCTTGGAGTGTGAGTGTGTGTATGTTTGTGTGTGTGTGTGTGTTTGTGTGTGCGCGTGCGTGCGTGTCTCAGTGTATTTTATGCTTTATGAGGCCATGTAGTTGAAAATGGGTTGAAAATAGAATAAATGAAGCATTGTTGTTTTTTTTCTCTTTTATAAATCTTCAAAGTGAAAGCTTGGGAACAAAGGTTTCTTTCTTTGGCAGGGCCTGTGTGTGTGAGAGTGTGTGAGTGTGTGTGTGTGTCTGTGTGCGTGTGTATGTGTGTGCGTGTGTGTATGTGTGCGCATGTGTTTGAAGCCTGCTCTGCCCTGCTTTCTTTGATAATCGCCTATGGTCTCCTCTCACATTCACAGACGCTCCCCACCCGAGACACAAGACAGACAAGTGCATTGATGAGCCCAAAAGTGCAGACAAGAAGTCCCGTGCCCTTCTAAGGTACTGTACACCTGACATCTGAATTCTGTCTTGTGCGTGTGTGTGTGTGTGTGTGTGTGTGTGTGACAAAAAATTTGGACTTGATATCAGTCAAAAAGTGAGATTATATTCCAAACAACAAAGCTTCGCGTCTAAACGTTAAACATGTTAGCGACATTCCCTCCCTTTGCTATGGTTAAGGTTTCCTGTGACTACGTGTTCAGGGCAACCTTCCAGATCGAATATTTCCTGTGACATTTGTCTAACTTTACTTCTCTTCCCTTCTCCACGTCTACGTCTTTCCAGGCGTCACCATAGCGACCATCACAACCAACAGGGCTGTCAGCGCCACTGTGTCGACGAGAACCTGGAGCGACGGAACCACTACCTGGACCTGGCCGGGATCGAGAACTACACATCCCGCTTCGGAACAGGTCAGCAGCAAAAGCGCGGGTGATGACAGAAGTGGGGGTTGGTGGTGGAAGGGAGCCTCAGTAGACTACTGTAAAAGTGACCTAGGCCAAGCGTCCAGCATGCCAAAAATAAATAAATAGATAAATAAATAAACGTGAAAAAGAGTGAGAGAACAGGTTTTCCTATTATGCCTTATTTTAGTGGCCAGCTGTTCTGCAGTGTCAAGTTGCTGTGTTTATTGATTGTGTTTTACTGCTGGCCGAGTCAGGATGACAAGACTTAGCAACAGGGATTGAATAAGAGGATGAAGACTGCGCCAGGAAAGCGTAATGTCTTAAGCAGATACAGACCATTTCGCAGATCAAGGGCCTGTGGCGCTTGTTTAGTGGTCAGTAATAAAAAAGAGGGGTTGGTGGTTGCGGTCAAATGAGACGTGCATGTCAAGCTCGGCTTGCTTTTTAAATCAAAACTGTGGTGTCGTTACCTCTCCCTTGTCCGGGAAACAGGTCAGGCGGCGACGGAGCCAGCCAAGGCCGAGGCAGCGGTGGCAACGGCGGCGGCGGCAGCGGCAGCATCAAGAGCCGCAAACCAGACGCGGTCGCGCTCCCACGAGCCAGAGAACGGCCACGCCCACCCTCACCATCGACGCTCGCAGGCAGCGGCGGCGGCAGCCACGGAGGGCGCTGTGCACGTCGACGCCATCTGCTCGCGGCCGCCACGGGGCCAGGACGTATCCGGCAAACACGCTCTGCGCTCGCCCAAGGCTCACAGCCGGACGCCGCCCGCCCAGGCCTCCTCCGGGAGGGTGATGCGGAGCCGAGGGGCCCCACCGCCAGCAGTGGCGCTGCCCAGCCAAACCCCGCCGCACCAGTCCTCGGGTCCCTACCGCCGGCACAAGCAGCGGGTCAAAGATGGGCCATTGCAGCAGCCTCCGGCCCAGCAGCAGCATCAGCATCAGCAACTTCAACAGCAGCAGCAGCAGTACCGTGCGCTGGGGTCCCTGGGAGCCCCGGGCCCCGTGGTGGAGCGCGAGCAGGTGCGGGATCTGCCCAGCGTGGTGCTCTACGAGGGCGGCCTGGCGCAGGTGGTGCAACGACATGAGCACCACCACCACCACGAACACCACCACCACTACCACCACTTCTACCAGTCCTGAGAGCCTCGACCTAGAGTCTCCAGAGGAGAATCCACACCCTGCTACACACCCCCACCTACAGCTCATTCACTCCCCCTTTCGGGACTGAGAACATGGATTTAGAGAGATCTGCCAGTGTGTGTACTATGGGGGATGGACGATTGAAGGAGAAGTTTGGGCTGACACACACACACACACACACACACACAGGCCCAGTGTTAGGGACTTTAGAGAGCCCTGCCAATGTGTGTACTATGGGGGATGGAGGACTGAAGGAGAAGTTTGGGCTGACACACACACACACACACACACACACACAGGCCCAGTGTTCGGGTGAAGTAGGAAGGATATTTAAGTGGTTATTTGAAGGTGGGGTAGGGTGTGAGATTTGCAAGGCCCACAAACTCTGGGGTGCTGCAGGTTCAGAGCGATGGTCTTCAGTCGTGCCAGGAGCAAAGGCAGCAAGAGACGTTCGAGACGAGCGGTGATGGTGATGTGGAGGAGAAGGGACAGGAGGGGCGTCGCTCCTTCCCATAAGCCCCCTCAGAACACTCCCTATGTCTCCCTACCTTGTGTGAAGCCATGTCCTTGGCAGAGGAGCCGAATGGAGCTAGCCTCTGCAAAAGAACTCAGAGCTGACAAATTTTTATGAAGGAAAAAAATTGTATGAAGATGAATGAAATTGAATGTGTGTGTGTTGATGCATATGTGTGTGTGTGAGTGTGTGTGTGTGTGTGTGTGTGTATGGATGTTTAAGGAGTAAATCCTGTGTGTTTGGAAACCCACTAAGCTATATGCTGTGGCACCCCTGTCACCACTGAAGACCACTTGAAAAGCACTTCTATGGTGCAATTGCATTGGAGACACTTTAGTTGTCAAGAGCAAGTTGATGGACGGGACATCATTTACTCACTCACGCAATACAGGACATGTCTTTGAGGGAAACTATAGGAAATCCTAATCAGCTGCTACCTCTAGTATTATTGTAATTGTTGGTATTAAATTTATTGTTATTATCCAGATGTTTTCAAAATCAATTTTTTTTTTTCAAGTATTCCACCTGTCTGCAGTTAAGTCGTGTTTAAAGCCTCATAATCGAATCTCCACATATTTGTGTGTTCTTGTTAAAACAGTAGGTAAACTGTATGTCCATTCGTAAGCTTTATTGATGTGATATATTTTTTATCCATACTCTGAAGCATCATTATCTTTAATTAATATTGTTGTTTATATGGATCCTCCTCCCAAGCCCAGTTTCCGCTGTAAAACTGTATTTGTGTCAGACCACTATGTTACAGTTCTATATGTTCAGTTTGGTGTTGGTCACTGCACTCCGTGGAGTGGCTGGACACAGGAGAGCTGAAAGATAAAGCTGTCTGTCTTCCTTCAGAGTGTAAAAGAGAGAAAAAAATGTGCTTGTATCCATCCAGTTTTGTACTGACAAAATTGCTACCCGTTATCACTTCCTCACGCCCACACCACCCTGCACAATATTGTAGTGCCTTTCATCCCATGTGAAATCAGAGGGCTGCCTCGTGGCAAAATTTGTGAGTTTTTCATCTGTTGGCAAGCTCACCCTTTCACCGTGGTTGGGTCTGATTAAAAAAAAAAAAAAAAAAAAACCCTGGTGACGCAGCACCAAAGTAGTAGCCTGGACAGACGTGGGCGGTGCAGGCTGTGCCTATGAGAGTCGACTCCCAGTCTTAGGCTCCCAGTCTTGGGCTGTGGCAGTGCAAGCACCCCTTTGGCCCAAAGGTGTACAATAGATACAGGTAAGGCAGCCCAGCCAGGGCAAGTGGTGGAGAGTGCTGGCTGGCAGGGGTGTGGTTGTTGTTGGGGGAGGCTGGAGGTAGTTTATGGTGGAGCAGCCCCCCAGCTGCCTCATTCCACTGGTGCCGGATGACAGTCAGGGCTGGGCCGCAGGGCCTCCATACACCCCATAACTCATAACGCATGAAGGCTTCCTGTCAGGGGAACTCAGCTCTTCTAATGAGATCTGCCAAGCCACTGAGTGTGGGTGTGTGTGTGTGCATGTCTGTCTGTCTGTCTGTCTGTATGTGGGCCATCAACTGCATGCCTGGTTTATCGCACCCAATTGAATCAAGCCTGGCTGCCTAAGGTCCAGAGGAATGGGGTGTGCTGAGGGCTGGGGAGAGGCGTCATTGGTTGTCAGTGGTTGTAAAAAGGGGAAAGCGGGGAGAAATAGTGTTGGGCTGAGAACACTGCCCGTGTTCTCGGGTCTGTCAACAGGTTGGGAGGATTGCGAGTCCAGCTGTGTGAAAATTCAAAGCCAAGTGTCTTAAAGTTCTCGCTGTGTGGTCCGCTCTCTCTGCTCTGTTCCCATTGGGGGAGAGCTGGAGCCGAGCACTGCTGCTGTCTTTGCCTCGGCCAACAGGAATCCACTGCACACCAGGCCTCTTCTGAGAGCCTTGCACAAGCACACACACACACACGCGCACGCTCATATTCTTACCCTCTCCTTGTCTCATACACATACTCACACACACACATATAAACACATGCCCTCCCTCTCTAATACACACACACACACACACATGCACATACCCTGGCACACTCTCATACACACTCAGACGCTCCCGCTCTGTCTAACACACACACACACACATATGGTGTAATGCTCATTCCAGCAGGCACCATCGAGGCTGCCATCCCAATGGGATTCCAGTTGCTCCCCAGGAGAGACACAGCTGCACCCCATTCCACCATCCCAAACACCCCCCACCCCTGTGGCATCTGCCCTAGGGCGGGGGCATTTGATCCCCTCCTCACGCCAGACCCCTGCAGTCCCCCTCTCCTAATGGCTGAGGCCGAGCAGGGAGGAAGGGTGGTGGGGGCTTGAATGGTATCTTTGACAAGACTTGTTGACACCCACACCTGCCTCGTTCCCCGTAAATGAAGAAAATAGAACCAAAATGGCCGACCTCTGGTGCAGAGTCGCCAGTCTGTTATGTGTGTGTGTGTGTATTTGTGTGAGGGCCAGTCTGCCCACACAGCAAGTGAGAGCCAGGGGGAGGGGGGGGGCACCTTCATGGTGGTCCCATTATTTGCGGGCGTGTGATGGACCCTTCAGCAGTCAGCTGTCCATTACTAGCCCGCTTGGTTGTGGTGGTAACCTTTTTTCCCCTCCTTTCTTTCTTTTTTGAAGGATTTTAACAAAGTCTACAGCGCAAGCCGTCAGTATCCCTCCCAATCTCCCCTATAATCTCGATCAGTGCTCCCAGCACAGTATAGGAGATTTATTGGTGCCATGTGCTGCTGTCTGTCCCATGCTGTACTGTACTTACTGGTTTGGCTCCTGCACAATGGCTCAGACACTGATGCCCTTGTGTCCTGGGCCTCTCACCATTGAAAGGGACCCTCTGGAGTGGAGCTTTAGGCGACTGCTATGCCTTGTATCATTATGGCTCGGTACACCCTGCTTGTATCATATTTCAACCGATCTGGCTTTCAGCATTTTACAGTGACACTCTGCTTTCACGTGTATGCCACTTCTTAACTTATGTTCCATGTGACAGATTTCAGAAATCTCCTTTAGCAGATAGACCTTCATAGGCCCCAGTGTAAATAGACTATAGACTGCAAAGAAAGGCTAAAACCCTGTTTTTGTTTTTGTTTTTTTTTTTAAAGAAGGAATACACCTATTTATGTTAATTATATGACTGAATCAAATATGTCTGCAAAGCTTATCACATGCTGAAATGTTGTGTTTCCACTCTGTGTGTGTGTGTGTGTGTGTGTGCGTGTGTGTGGGAATGGGAGTGTGTTCTCTCTCTCTCTTTCTCTTTCCCATATCACCTCCAAGTGCTTGTAAATGAAAAAAAGCCAGCACAATACCTTTCCCTACCAACTCCTTTCCTAATAATTTTCATGACTTTGTTTAGTTTATATAGATGGTTTTTATTAATTGCTTTATTTATTTGATAGCAGATCTGTGCCAAGA
>JAVQKI010181722.1:0-12919 GCA_036025975.1 Nematalosa erebi
CACTTTATTTGTCTATCTCACACACAAAAACAGACACACACACACACACACTCACACACACACACACTCCTCCTCCATCTATTCATTTGGCTATGTGGGCACATATTCTCTCCTTCAACCTTACACACACACACACACACACCATAGTCACTGGCAGAGATCAGAGATTAGAGCCCATCTGTAGGTCCGCTGGGATGGAGATGCGATTAGCTCCTCTTTTTATAGCAGGTCTCCCTATCTCACATGCACTCTGCTCACCTGCCCGTCAGCCCGGCACCGCGCAAGACAGACACAGAATAGCCGGGCATCACAGACACAGAATAGCTGGGCTTAAATTATTTCTGTCTGTGTGCAAAGAGTGTGTGTGTGTGTGTGTGTGTGTGTAGTTGTTGTAGTAGTTGTTGTTGTTGTTGTGGTGGTGGTAGTGGCAGGATGTCAGTTTCTATAAGCATCGGGAAATAGAATTGTTGAGGTCAACTGTTTGTTTAGATGCAACGGAAGCTTTCTTTCTTTCCTTTTCTTTCTTCCTTACTCTCCTTCCATCTTCCATATTTCCTTTCCTGTGTCGAGTAGTCTCATTGCTTATTTATACTTTATCCTATTTTGCTTTCTGCTGAAATGGCATCATTCAATCTCCATGTTTATTCCCAATAACTGGAAAGCTCCAGTGTGAGGAAACTGCTCCTGTGGGGCTGAACTAAAGAATGGAAATGGCATGATGCTGACCTTCACCTTGGGCTACCCAGCCTCGCCTGGAATCTTAAAGAGTTACCAGACACACACACACACACACACACACACACACAGGTCACACGAGGAAGCCCATAATGTTACTGCATGAGCAGGGCAGAAGCACAGTGTGGAAAACAGAGGAACAGACTTACTTGATCTGACATATCCATTATATTTATATTTGGCTGAGGAGAGTGCAAAGACAAATGAGAGGTTACGGCGAGGAGGAAAAAGAAGGGAGGGAGAGAAAAAGAGAGAGAGAGATGATGAGAGACAACTGGACAACACACAATACACGCAAAACAGATGGGAACAGAAACACAATCAGCTGTAGATAAAGGCACATATGGCTGATGGCTGCTGAAAGGATGATGGCAAAGGCATACAACGACACTGGAAGCAAATATAATGAGCTTGAGGATGGAGAGAGAGAGAGAGAGAGAAATAAAAGCGAGGGAGGGAGGGAGAGAGGGAGAGAGAGAAGTACAGGGAGGGCTGGAAAGAGGATGGAGAAGCACAAGCTGGAATCACGAGGAGATGACTGTAAAATTGGGATGCAAATCAAGTGGCCTGTTCAGCGTTTCCACAGCGGGGAGGGGTAATTGCAGAATGGGATTTTTGTTGTTGTTGAAACATTTGTTTACTCCATTTGGTGTTTATTTATTTATTTCCATTTTTTTTTTGGAGACGATAACTTCAATGAGAGTTGTTTAATGTCTTTTCGTCATATTGGAGGAACAGTTGTGGGCCATCTCTGTATAAGCATATCAATTACACATGATTGGGTAGTGTATGAGGCACGAAGCTCATTTTGCAGTGAGTGTCACATCAACTGAGATGATCCCATTGATGTATGCTAATGGACAATAGCATATGGAATATAATATCACAATATTTGCAATGAAAGTGTTCCAGAAGTGAGCATCATGAAATGATTCAGAACGTAATATTCATTTCCAATTCGGTGAAAAGGCACAGCTGGTCTCATAGCGTATTGCTTGAACAAATAGGCTACACATGTATCTGCATGTAAATCCGTATTTAGCGTGCTAGGGCAATATAAACCCCCTAATGCTACAAGCACCAGCATGTGCAGCCTAAGGCCTGACTGAGGTTCAGAGTTCAGCCAGGTCAGAGGCCAAGGGTGCTTAGGCGTTTCTGGAGAGTTCTTTGGGGGGGGAGGGGTCTGCTGATCGTGGGGTGAGGGAGAGAAGCCTGCAGAGCCCAGTCAGGGGGCCGCTATGGATCCTGGACCTCCCGCCTCTCCTCTCCGCCCCTCCGCTCCTTCCTGGTGAGCGGAAAGGTCACGGCGTGCGCCCGGGGCCGAAGGGGATGACAGGGCGGCTCAGGCTGGGCGGCCGCGGTCGGCGCTGGCATGTGTCGGGTGCAATCTGCCAGTGCGGGCCGGAGTGGGGCGCACTAGCTGGCTAGCATCTGTCCCGGCGTGTGGCGGAGGGGGGGGCGAGGAGGGCGAGCTGGGTTGCCTGGTGGAAAGGACCTGTCAGGCCGAGTTTAGTGACGGGAGCCGCAGCGCCGGGGAAATGAAAATGCAAACATAATTTCCGTGTCACCCTGCATAACGCTCCCTGGCGCTGATGTCACCCCATAAGACGGCCACTGCTATGGCAAGACCCCGTTGGCCCCGCCTCCCGAGCTGACTCCGTCCTCCCAGAATCCCCTGCAGCTAGGGGTGGAGCTAAAAGGGATGGACTGACCTCTTTCCACCAAGAGCATCCACCTTGTCTCACACCACAGTAACAACAACAACAACAGCCATAGCACTTACTGTACTGTGAGGGCCCCTGTCACTACCACTGGAAGAGCCGCCTTCCAATTAGCAACTATCCACAACTCCCTTCCACTCCAGACCCCAGTCTTGTTTGGGGAAAGGGCAGCTTTGTGAGGGAAGTTTGTATGCATTAGACAGACACAACTGCAGCACAGCCTGCTGCCTTGTCTCCTGAGCGCATGTGTGAGGGCACCAGATAACCCTCTTTAATATTCTGTTGTGTTCCTGCGTCCTAATGACTGCAGAGCTAACTGAGATAACTGCAGAGCTTCCTGCTCCTTGTCAGACACTCTTTGGGGGCAACCATTATGTGTGTGTGTGTGTGTATGTGTGTGTGTGTTTGGTGGGGGGGGGGGAGTCACGAGCTGTCTGCCTCTTGCATTCACACACCTCATTTTCATACTAATAATTCTCTGTCTGACTGCGGTGAGGAACCATTACATTCCAGGGGTCTGCAGCCTGCACAGAATGAGAATCCAAACGCGCCCGAGTGAGGGGTGTGTGCAAGTGTCTGAGCGTGCGTGTGTGTGTGTGCGTGTGTCTGTGTGTGTGTGTGGGGGGGGGTTACCACTTGTCAGAAGACAGACTACCTTTACTGCCACGTGTTTAAAGCATTCCTCAGAATTACAGCATCCCAGGGACTAGTATTTATTTCAGCAATAACGGCGCTCACATTATGTGGAGGCATAACTCTGGAGCAGTGCGGGGCTGGTTAGTAAATGTATCTGGTGATATATTCTCCCCCAACCAAGGGTTTACTGTGCTCATCTCACCTCGCACTGAAGACCTTCATTCGCCCTAAACCATAAACACAGCAAACAACTCCACTGTGTGTGTGTGTGTGTGTGAGGACATGACAAACGGCTATTAACTTATCAGCCAATGTCTGAATTAATGCACACATCCCTCAGTGTGTGCTCTTTTCATAAAAAAAAGCCCCACGGATAAATATTTAAAGAAAAGTCTTCATTAGAAATTCCATTATTCACAGAGGATAACATCACTCAGATGGAGATACTCCATTAACGTCATAAAGACACTGCGCCGGCCCTGAAATACAACCAATGGGAGAAAGGAGGGGGAAAAGGGATGGATAATTCCAAATCTCACTAACCGTCTGATCTCAACTCACTTTCTTCAGGAAGAAAAAGGCAGCTGGGGTAAAAGCAGCAAAAAGACTTTTTGAAATCTGCCTGGGGACCAGGAGAATACTGGCTTCAGTAACAACATAATGGGAAGTAATTGGTATCAAGGGACGATGATTCCGTCAGAAAAGGCAGGACCCAAAGCCGCGCTCATCATAGCGTGTTTGACAATAATCTGGCCTGATCCGACGGGCTATCCTGAGAAAGTTTGGTAGGTAACGTGATCGTTGCACTGCACCAACCCAGACCATGATAGCCACGGCCTGGCTCCCGTTGTCTCGAACTGACAGACCCTTGAGTTTTTCACATGTGCTCAATGTTAATGAGAGGGCATGTTGTCAGCCCTGCTAAGTGCTTCAGTCATTTGACCTCTCCAACAGCCCAAATCACAGTGATCTCAATCCAGCGCCTGCCAGGGGATCTCCTGCAAACTTCCCCAGTGAGCTAGACATACCCACAGCACTACACAAGGCACTGAGCACAGGGCACTGACACACTCCCTCCTTCTGACTGAAAGCTAACAGAAAATCATCTGGGTTGGGGAGCGGGCTGCTAAGAGAGAGAGAGGGAGAGCTAGATAGAGAGAGAGAAAGAAAGAAAGAAAGAAAGAAAGAGAGAGAGAGAGCAACAGAGAGAGAGAGAGAGAGAAAGAGGGAGAGGGAGAGAGCGAAGACCATGTGTTCCTCTGACTAGACTGTGCAGTTCATTTCCAAGCCATTCTGGAGAGAGAGGAGGAAGACTAGGCACTGAACTAGTGTGCCCTTAGACAAGGCCTTTCCCACACAAGGTCACCAAAGAAAGTTGACTGAGTCCTCCTCTCTGTCTCACTCTGTACACTATGCCAAAGCTAGTTTCTGACTATGCATTATTCCATTCTGGGTTCTAAAAAATAAAATGCTGAAGGTTAAAACTAATTCTGCATTACAAACAAAATATAAAAATAACATAAAAATAACATTAAAAACACAGAATAATCCCTGTAAGATGTAGATCATTACCCAACAACCCAGATAAGCGACCCAATAAAATTCAAATTGAATTGAATGCTTATTAACCCCTATATAGCTCCCCTGCTTTGACCAACACATCAGTAGCTGATGCTCTCCCCTGGGTCAAAGCCCCTTCCTGCCCATCCTGTTGGAGATTAGCAGAGCCAGAGGAACAGGAGAGTTAGCCTGGGAATGACACTCTCCTACACCTGGAAGGTCTTCAAACAAATTAATGTCAGGGGGAAAGAAAAGAATACAAAACAAAACATCATAGTCAACCAATACATAAAGAGTCAAAATCAAAATGATATTCCCTTTAAACACAAAAAAACATTTTTTTTTCCATTTATCACACAGTATTTACCTGTATGGAAATTGTACATATCTGAATAATACACAAACACCAAACAGCAACTCCGGAGAACAGCAGCACTTAAGTCACAGAGCATGCTGCAGCACAAACCTAGAACCTGGAGAAGCAACCACAAAGCCACGACACTACCAACCACTACAGCTAGATCCCACCACACTAACCACCAAACCAACAAAGCAACAAAGAAGAAGGACTAGAAGAACGGAAAAAAAAGCCACGGGACAACAGACTATGGAAATTACTGCACACAAAACACAGAACACAGCACATGAGGACAACACGGATGCCACACACAAAAACACACACACACACACACGTCACAGACATGGAAAACAGCATGTGTTTGGCGATCAAACTTACAGGCACGTAAACTGGTTGAGCAATCATGAACAGAGACAGAAGAAAGTGGGAAGGCTCTCTGAAGGGTGTCCATGTTACTATGTACACTGCCTGACATGCACGAGCAGTCACGCTCAGAGCGGCCGCAATCAAAACAACATGCCAGTTTCATTCGCTTGTAGACGGACATCTTGGCTATAGTCATGTTTTTGGGGATGAGAGGAAGAGGAAAAGCAGCAGGTTAATGGCAAGGAAAGAAATACTCAGAGCAGGGGGAAGGGGAAACGTGTGGTAGTTTACTCTTATTGGGAACAGAAATAGAGAGAAGTGTAAAAGCCTTAGTCTCAAGCTCCACACAGGCTTGACCCCACGCAATCAGGGGATGAACACCACCTCGGCTCAGTCAATGACATTAAAAGCCAAACCGATCAGTTGGATGCTGGACAAAAACATACACATTTCCTTGTGAGCAGGTGCTGTGGAATGATGTCTTTTACAAGGGGTGGTCACCCCGCTGGGGTCAAGCTGTGCTCTAAGGCTGTTTATTGTAGGTCAAGAGGTCAAATGGAACAGTGGGGAGAAAAGTAGAGGAATTGGGGGGGTAGGGGGTCATTCAAAGGGGAACAGGTGGGTGACTCATGAGGCATCTTTGGTGACATTCGCCCGGGCCCAAGCTCTAAGGGGGGAGGATCACGTACCTGTATCCCATCATGCAATGTGCCAGCTCAAACCAAGGCGTAACAATGTGCTACTCTACAGGCTAGGCATTCCACTGGGAGCCATCATCTATGCCGTTTCACCACAGCACCCCCCTGAGGAGACTGTCAGGCTGCTTGGTCAGAGTTCTAGAGTGTTCTCATGCCGTGAGTGAAGTGGAGTAGCAGTAGAGGTGTTCCACATCTAACAGGACCTCCTGTGGCTAAATGTGCAGATTGATATGGGCAATTTCATTCAGTTTGGACCAGAACCATACAGCACTGTGGAGAATCAGTGGGGAAGATACTGCACAAGTTAGACTCCAACTCCAACTTTCAGAAAGTGCACATTTATTAGAATCTGCTGAAGGATAATTAGCATTAGCAACCGACTCATTCTACAAAATACTGGCGGTACATGTCTACATATATACTATTTGGGTCTGTTTCTGTGAGTGTGGCTATGTGAATGCTTATGGCATGTGATGTTTATGTGTGAGACTGTTGGTTTGTGTTGATGTTTGTGTGTATATGTGTGTGTGTGTGTGTGTGTGTGCGCGTGTCAGGGGAGTGCTGGTGAAATATCACAGCACCTCTTGATTGCTGTGATCGGGGGGCTGCAGAAACAGTCCCTGGTCTTCACTCTCCTGGTGCCACAGCGCTAACTGACCATAATCAAGTCTGGCACTGTCAAATCAGCCCAATGTCAGGGGAGAACTTTGCATTTTAGAGTTGAAATTCAGGGTACAAGAGCCAAATGTAGTTTCTAACGAGGGAGAGAGAATGTGGTGTCTGAAACTTGACCTCAGGGACTGTTATTTCAGTAAGACATGCACAACCGCTTACGTCAGCCATTATCTTCAGCATGCAACATGAAGGCAGCTGAGTGTCTTAGCAGGTAAAAGAGAGGGGGGAACCTTGGCCAACTGTTTACGGGGCTGAAACAGTTTTAGGCATCGCACACAAGAGCATAAACGCTGTCATTTCAATGTCATGCTTCAATCAGTGACTTCAGAGACTTGTTGACATTCATCAGCTAGTGATGTTTAGACATGTTAGTGAGAGAGACATGGGGAGAGATGGAGACACGAGACAGACAGAGGGACGGACAGACATGATAAACACAGATGATTTCAATGACTTTAACACAAGAAACCTGAATGCTGAGGCCTCTTCTGGAAAGGCAAAGTCAGTTTAGCAAGAATGCTACCAGCAGCCGTGAACCTCTGATCCACGCAATGGACTGAGTAACGTCAAATAAATATCACAATAAATTATATTCAAAAATATGCTGACAAAAATAGACTTTCCAAAAAAGAAAAACAATGATACGGACACAGTGAGCAGTGACGGAAGATTCGGAGGCAACCCATGTTGGAAAAAAAAAGCACAAGCACAATGATTGAGACCACGGCACGCTCCTCCTGTGTGAGGCTGAACTCAGAGGCAGTTTCCCTGCACCTCCTGTGGAGCACAATGACAAATCATGGCTCAAAACCACAGCTTCATGTCAGTGGATATGGAAAAACCACTATGGTTCCATGGCACATTTAAACAGAACAGAAACAGGGAAAAAAAAACATAACAAAACAAAACACAAAAAGACAAAACGAAAAACAAAACAAAGCTGAGGCGCATCCCTGCCACTGCCAACTACTTTGCTTCACTGCTGATGGCATTCTTGCAAAACGCCTTTTCAGAGGACCTCAGTGTCAATTGCTCTATCTAGTCCAACCCTAAATCCTACAGCACTACGAGGACATCTAGTGGCCGTTGACTGTAAAGTAGCTGATGAAACCCCTTTGCACCTAAGCTTAAATGTGCTGGTCGAGCGAAGGGGACATGGGTCCAGTAGAAGAGGAATTGAAATGCATGGCGGAGTCATTTCAATTCAGTGGAGCAGTGATGGGTCCGGGGGTACTGGACAGGAGCTGAAGCACTACCAGGGGCGGGAGCACACTAGAAGCCAGGGAAGAGGAAGGACCAGATTGTTTTGATTGTGTTGTTGGAGACGATGCTAGTTAAAAGTCTAAGAATTTTGAAGACCTTCCCACAGAACACTTTCCGCTCTCTGAAAATACAGCAGCACGCAAAATTGCCCCTGACAGCACGAAGATGAATTCAAATGGATCAACTGATTTTTTTCCTCCATTCTTCTTGGCTTTCTTCAATCCATGACTAATGTTACCAATATCAGTCTATGTGTTTGACATTTAAGATTGTCACCACATTCTTATTTTCCGACTCCCTCCCCCCTTACCCCACCTCAAATGTCTTGGGGGCCACGGCTTTTTAACGGGGCGGGGGTACTGGAAGGCATAAGAATGGCCTCAGACATGACATTAAGCTGAGGTCCTTCCAATCGATTTCATCTTGATTTCATTAAACCCAAATAGAGATGGCGCCCCCCAACCCCCACCCCCACCCCTCCCTTCCTCCCTAAAAACAGCAGATAAAAACACCCTCTATGTCATTGGAAATGAATGGCGGAGTGGAGGCTAGCTGAATGCGGGGCCCTGTCAGAAAGGCGGGTTTCTGTGGAGCAAAGCTCTGCTGTATTCAGAGCAGGTCTGGCCAGGAGACAGTGTAGAGATGAGAGAGAGGCGTGGGAGAGGATGCAGCGTCTACACTGGGACATGCAACAGACATAGAACACTCTAGTGTCAGCTGAGAGAAGAGAAGAAGAGACAGTGGGACTGCACTCTAGGCAACAGGGAGCCCTGCTTTTACTCACAATAAATCACTACCAGAGAGCATTAAAATAAAGAGGCGGGTTCCAATGGCAGCAAAAGGAAGGAAATACATCAAAAGTGTGTCAATGGTCATAACATGGCGGGGGGAAACACACACTCACACACACACACACACACACTCACACACACACACAAACTCCCATCAAAGTAATGGCTATTCTGCATGTGTAGTGCGCCAAGGTGTTGAAGCCTTGTGTTCGACTCAGAGTGGTGTAGTAAACCTCGCTAAACTCAGAGCTCTGCTTAAATAATTGAGATGACATGAGAGAGGAGAATGTCCGTTTGAATGGGTGTATTTTACTAGGATGCTTAAAGTCACTGTCAGTCCGCCTCCTTTCTCTTTGTCTTGGTTTCTGACTATGCAGAGATTTGGAGCTGAATTATTTATCCAGTGGCTAACTAGTTTGGACAAATGCTCATATAGGTCAGCAAGCCAGGCAACAACCCATCTTGCCCCATGCATTTCACAACTGCTTAAACTAGCCAGATTCAAACAACCAAATGCATTCATTTGAATTAATTGAATAAAATCACACTAAATGCTGGTATGCGTTTAAGGAGCACATGGTCATCTTTTGGTGAGGAGGAATACCAAGTTGATGGCCAGCACATGTTTGTTTCAGTTCCAAGGAGCTTAGAAAAGATCATTCTGGAAGCTCTTTACAGAATGGGGAGATGAGCCCAAGAATTTACAGTGTGTTTGAGCTGCCAATCATAAAAGGCTGTCCTAATGTATGTAATAGTACAGCACACTGAGGCAGTACTGAGCACTGGCCGGTCTAGGGGCTGTTTAGTGGTGTGGGAGAGGCATGCTTGAGCACAGCCGGGTTTAGTTTGCCTTTTGTTTTTCCACCTGACTAGGATCATTACTGCACGCTGTTCTGAAGCTGACGTGGTGGCGATCTGACAGACTCTTTCTTCAGCCTCGCTAATCACGTCATCTCACCTCTCCATCTCACCGCTCCGACATTTATTAGCCGCCTGACGTGCGCTACTCTCTCTGTCGCCCTCCACTGCTCTCAGTCTCCTGTACGGGGCATGGACTGGGTGCTTATGGCAAGCCTTGGGCCTTATGCGTGTCTGCGCAGGTGACCATGACAGTGTGGGTACAATCTTGCTTTGTTTCTCTCAATATTGATGGGAATTCATTTGTTAGCGTATTGTGCTGTAACACGTGTGATTGCTAGTTATGTCAGTGCATTTAAACCCCAATGTCATGAAATGTAGAAGTAAACTGTGCACAATGCCATCTCAGATCTATGGGTAATAAACAGAAATAAAGATACAACACATTCACAGTTAATCACATTCTGACCAAAGCCTAGCATCAGGACTAACATAGTAGCTACTACAAATACACATATTTTCACACTGAACTTGGAGCAGCCATCAGGGAAATTAGAGCACAGAGGATAACTTAGGACTTTTGATTCACTGATCTGTAAACAGTGGCTCCTTCCGAGATGAGCGGGAATATGGAGGGGGAGAGAGACAGAAGGAAGAGAGAGGTGGATATAAAATCACTTACGTCTTTTGCAGCCACACTTTTTGATCCGTTTGGGATCTGTGATGTCATCGTGACAAGCTTTGCAGTAGTAAAATGCTCTGAAGGGAGGAAGACAGTATAGAAGTGGACAAAGTCCTTCATTCACACTGATCAAATTGTATCCATTGCTGTGGCCCACAAACATCATAGCAATACAAGACAATCAAATGAAAACTGTCTCCATTTATAGGTTTTTGGCTGCTCTCAAGACATTACTGGTTCTAACTCGTCAGAAAGTGTTTTCAGTCACAAACCACTAGCAAATAATACTTTATGTTCTAACTTCTCTGATTGGACAGATATGTGAAAATAAAATTAAACTGTTATCAAAATAAGTAATGAGAGGACTGTCAGTAGAATGGGCTGGACTTGGTGTTTCTACCAAAACAGAAAGGAAAGGTTTACCTCTTGACTTCTTTGGCGTCACTGGCAATAAAGAATCCTAATGTACCTTCCTGCATCTTTACATGGTTGCCCGGGTTGATGAGAATACTGTGTTGATCAGAGAAGAAGATTCACACAAGTCATTGCTCCTGGCAAGGCACGAGACTGCACACTCACTGAGCTCTAATCAAGAGGAATGGTACTGCACACACAGGTGTCAGAAAGCCTTAACACTGCAGGGACGCTGGAGCAGAGGAAACGTGGCTACACACTGGCATTTAGCGCTTTGGAAGGGGGTCTTAGATGCTGTTGTGTCATGGGAGTCATGGAAGGTGGCTGCTTGGCACCCAAGCAAAAAAAAAAATCAATCCATCAGTTGGCTTTTGCCCTTGGGTTTCACACAAGTAAACAAATGCACAACAGCATGGTTGCTCAATTTTAATTCTTTTTCTTGAGATGCTCCTGATTGGCAGAGGAGAAGAAGGGGTAGAAAAGAATTAAAATTGTGTCCTCCATTAGCGTGCTGGTGGTAGGGGTGGGGTGGGGGCAGTTTCATTTAATGCATTCAGATCTGCAGATCTGCTCAAGCAACTTGGCTGGAGGTTCACTAAGACACAGCCAGTACTGGCCTGGCAGTTTGGGTTAGAAAAGTGAGTGGTGGAGTGTCAGGCAGTGGGCTCCCTATGTCCTGCCTGTGTCTCCATGTAGTGGCCCTCAATGAAACCTTGGCCTGCTATAAGAACCACCAGCCCAGCAGGTTACTGCCAGCTACAGGCCGTTTTAACTAACTCATTTAATTTAGAATCTGGATACCTGACCTAACTTTAAATGATTACTTTTGAACATATCTTGATACTGTTAAACATAATACTGGGCATTTGTTAATCTACCAGTGACCACAACATGCCATATCAGAATGTGAGAAATCTAGAGCAATTCTCTCCCTAAATATGACTGACACCTTATCAGCATTTGATCTGACTTAATTAATAGGCTGATATTTGAAAGGTTTACGTGACAGTAATGTCACTCAGAAAAAGCCAATATTGGTTCACTGTATCATTCCCCATTAATTAGACCAAGACGGAATGACAACACAGTCATTAATGGTTGCCTGTGGTTAGGAATCATCAATGATATTAGTTGAGACTTGAACACGTGACAGACGCCTGGCCTTAGCATGGAACTGTGGCCACTGTGAGCCCAGATGAAAGGGAGAGCAGATGCAAATCTCACTGCATCACTTCAGGGGCCTGGACACTCATCCATGTCCAAATCATTGCTTCAAATTAGCATGCTTATTTGGGAGAGCATCAGTAGTCCCTGCCCGATTTGTAGATGGAAAATCATAGACAAAAGTCAATGATGAGGCACAGTCAATCTTTCCTCTGGGCTCAACATAATATGTATGTTTTAGTTCAAATAAAAACAGAAATAAACAGAAGATGATGGGGGTGATTTAATCTCTTGCAAAATGGCTGTTCACAAAAGTGTTCCACCTTTGCTATTTGAAGGGAATTTGGATGAAAAATGTGATGTTTGAAAGCAATAGCAGACTTCATTTGTCATTTTCAGAATCGATTAAATGTCCCCCACACAGTAGGTACAAAGCAGCACACTGGGCATGCTTTCCAGAGAGAACATACCAGAGAGAAAAAAACAACAGAAGAAAGAAAATCAAAAACTCATTCACTACAAACCCACATCTTTACTCCCCAAATCTGAGATTTTTAAAGGGTCAATTATCATAAAAGCCACAGCTTTCTCCCAATCATATATTTATTTACAAAACTATTTCAAATGCTTGGCATTCAAGAGCCAGCAGAATGGGGTTGAAAACCTCACATTGTGGGAGGCAAGGCAGGCGTGACACATCACACGAGTGCTTAGGCATGCTGTTACCAAGAGTGTGACAACACTTGTACAGAAAAAATAGAAGCAGCAGGGACAGCCACTGCAGAGCAGTACGTAGATGCAAACTGTTGCAGTAACTTCTGTGCAGTTGGATTGTTATTTGAAAACACCAAACTGACAGGAAGTGACCTCGCTTCATAAACATCTACTCAAAGACGCACAGGCATCAAGGGTACAGGATGAGTGACAGTCACACACACACACACACACACACACACACACACACACTCTCCCCTCAAACCCCCCCCTCCACACCCACA
>JAVQKI010182173.1:0-10570 GCA_036025975.1 Nematalosa erebi
CCCCCCCCCCCCCCCCCCCCCCCCCCCCCCCCCCCCCCCCCCCCCCCCCGACCTCAGCACATGTCAAATTCCGAAGAGTTGGTTGGTCAGACAAGCCACAACAGTTTGAAGGAAAGGGAGATGATTACTACTCTGTTCTCACATGTATACATCCGTGGCTACATCTCTAATCACAGAGATTCTCCACTGAAATTGATCACTCACTCAGCACGCTATAAAGAACACATCTAAAGAATGCACCTGGTGCTACTTCACCTACATTAGACAGGAGTGTTGGGGCTTGCCTTTCCTTTAGACAGACAAGATACACACAAAGTGCTGTCACTTTTACAGGGTCTCTGTAATGCACTAACACCAACATGTGACCCCTGCCCCCTCACACACACACACATACATACACATACAGTACACCCACACAAACACAGACAGACAGACACACTCACACACACACACACACACACACACACACACCTTTTTCCACACCTCCATGTCTTTCTCTCTCTGTCTCTAGCCAAATTATTCTCCCCCAGCTGAGTGCTATTGGGCCCTATTGTTGGCTGCCGGTGGGTAAAGCAGCCAGGCGAGTGTAACAGAGGTGTCACATGTCTCTGCTCTCTGGAGTCTCATTCACGCTCTCCTGGCATGACCCTGCCCTTACCACTGCCACTGTCACCGTGCAGTGCTCTCTGCAGGCAGCCCCACAGCGTCCTGGAAGGCCTCCACTCACAGAAACAGACAGCCATTGTATTGACATTGCAGTGTTGTTGTCAATGGGGTTCGGAAGCCAGTCTTACCTGAAGAACCAAAGACTGTTTATCCCCCTCTAAGCGTGCCAGCCGCTCCTGGCAGGTCTCATTGTTGGGAGGTGACTGGAGGTTTATCTGCAGACAGAATGGAGAGAGAGAGTGAGAAAGGGAGAGGAATGAGAGACGAATAGTAAAAGTGAGTGAGTGAATGAAGGAGTGAGAGAGAGAAAAAGACAGAGAGAGAGGGAAAGAAGAGAGAGAGTGAGAGAAAGAGAGAGAGAGAGAGAAGGATGGAAAGAGAGAGAGTGTAAACATTAGGGATGTGTGACCTCAACGGGTCCAACCACTTTTGCGTTGGGAATCAATGGCTCATTGGCTATGACTAAATAAACTCAAACAAAGGAGATTTCGTAAGGCTGCTAACGGCTCCTGGAGGTAAACGTGAGAAGAGGCGAGGAGACAAAACAACTCTGTTGGCACCAAAACACTGTGTCTTCCAACAAACACATGCTAATTAATTTACAAACAATGGTTTGAGAGCAAAGGTCGAGGTGAGGTTGATGCAACATGGGTAATGACACAGTGACAAAACCTGCAATGTCAGGGCACATTTAACAGAGAAGCTTCTATTTCTGTAAAGATAACATCAAGTTTAAAGTGAAAAACATCACAAAATTCCTTGCATGTTTTTTAGAAAGTACTGCCCAAAAAATTGTGAAATCCTGGAAGGACCACTTTATCACTCTTTCAGATTTGATGATAGCTGTGTGGAACCTACTGTATGACCTGACTGACTGACTCAAGCGAATCTCTGACTCAAGGAATGCAGTCATAGACCATGCATGCAATAAGTGTTACTTAGCACTGGTCAAGCTCCCTTTTTAAAACCACAGCATAAAGAAGTACTCAAACTGGTGGCAACCGTGTTTAAGGCCTACTAAAGCTAACAGAATCAAACATTACGTGCTCAATACATTATTATTTCCAAAGCTGTGCAAAACATCTTTTGCTTTCAGCTGGGCTTCTACTGTAGGCAGTGACATGAGCAAAGTAAAACAAACAAAGTCAAACTTCACACTGTCTGAGTCACGATTACAACACTCTAATGAGCAATGACACTTTGCTGAGTTTGTGTGAGTGTGTGTGTGTGTGTGTGTGTGTGCTTGTTTGTGTGTGGGGAGGTCAATCAGTCTAGGTTTAAGTAAAGGACGGCTTATCCCACTGTAAGGCGAACATCTTCTGGCCTTTCCTTTTTCTCCTGCTATGCTGTGGGTCATCACCTCCCTTGTGACTATAGTAAAGCTGTCCACTGGAGTCTTTACCAGGCCCAGGGCCACTCAGCAGGGCTTATACAGCTGCCCCCGTGGTGCTAAAAACCCTTTAAGGGCGGCTTCCTCATCAAAGCCAGGGGGCATTTACTGGCTTAGTGCCGGCTGTGAGTGACTCAAACTCAGTGTGGAGGTGAACACCAGTATGACCAGACAGATGATTGAGAGATCAGACAGGGAAGGAGAAGTAAATTCAGCTCTCCCCCGCAGAGGTGGTTATTGCCGACTAGGCTTCTGCTATGAAGTTTATGTAGATTGTTAGTCATGCATAGCATTCTGCGGTGCTAAAATACTCGAAAGCACAGACAGTGAACAGACTTCAAGGTCACGACAAAACAATGGACCACAAAAGATAAAGATAGACCTACACTGACTTATTAAAATTGTGTTCATTCCAAGGCATTAATCGACGGTCCATTCTCCCAGACAAGGATTAGGTTTCATCGGCAGCCACATTCTGTTTTCGATACAAGAAGTCTAAATGCTTTAATTCATGTCTGAGAATGCAGCTTAAGGGCACACTTGTAATTCCTTCTTGCATGGCGGGCTAGGGAGCTTATGCACTACATTTCAGTTTGTATCAACATCATAGGTCTGAGTCCTAGCCAATGAACCTTCATGCACAGGGGTCTCAGTTATGTACTGTAAGGGCATTTTTGCTTCAACCTAAAGGCTGTTGGCGAATCTGAAGTAAGTTCTTGCAATATGTACAGTATATCCCATGGGAAGCAAAAGCCACGTCATACGGTCAGTGTGTTCATTTACTGCTGTAAACAAAGCTTAGGGAAACTCAAATCCATCACTGGTCATTGTCCGACAATCAAAACAAGCCAAACGAGCCCATCCTGCTGTCTTCGAAGGTCCTAAACAGGACCCAGTGACAAGAACAACAGGGTTGGCTGCAGCACACTACTCAATGTTGTGTGCAGAGAGAGAGAGAGAGAGACAGAGAGAGAGAGAGAGAGAGAGAGAGAGAGAGAGTTCACTAATACAATTTATTAGACACCAATGATAGAGGCTCCCTTTCAGTCAGGACGACAAAATGCTGGAATTCCCCCCTTTCTTCTATGAGCCAAGAGCTTGTTAGCGAGGCCCTTAAAGGCGTAGGCTCAGAATGGAACCAGTGACATGATTCTTATTACATTGTCTGAGAATGTCCCGGAGCCAATGAAACGGACCAATGGCAGCACCTCCCTGGCTGCCGAAGTGATCATACGGTCTTCTTTACATAGCTCTCAATCGCTGTTGACTGTTAGCAGAGCTGCATGTTATTGCATTAAGTTAACGTGATGCAGTACAAGTAGTTTTCTATGAGTGCTTCTTGTTAAAGTCAACTGGTGCTTTTGTTTTGAACGCTCCTCAGTTTAGGTGGAGGGGTGTGTCTGTGTAACATGCTCCACATGCTTGACCCATATCCTGGTTACCTCACCAACTCACAGAAAAGCCCAATAAATCACAAACACCTCGAAAAAACACTTTTAAAACAGCTGTTTCCCATTTACTGACACTGGAAGTCTTCTTGCAGACTTTGTCTTGAGAATTATGGCGATGTTACATAGAATAACTTGAAGAACAATGTTGCTGGGCAACCACATAGCCAGCCCCAAATCTTCTGATTGGATGATTATGATGCTTTGCCTACTTTGCCCAAACAGCAACAACAGCAACAGCATTGTCCTGCAACACTGTTCAAATATTTGTCATGTTTGTCATGAGAGAGACATGAGACAGGGTACATAGATTTGTATCTCACACTAAAAACTTTTAGCCTATCTGTTAAGCTTCAAAACAGCTGTTTCCCTCTTTGAAAAAGCGAGATGAAACAACCTTTTGTTCTTCTGTGATCACAAGATTGCAAAAAAAGCACACCTTCAACCCAGCAGTGCTATAATTAGCAGTTGCTTGCTGTGTTGCTTACTCTATCAGTCAACATGTTTACAGTGTAAACTTTAGAATCACTCATAAACACCAACATGACATGCAATAACTGCCACTTGTGGAAGTTGAAAGACATGTTTCTCAGAGGAAACTTCCAGATTTTTTGCCAACAAAAACAGTGCACCATTTTCTCCCACTTGGAGAAAATGAATGGGAGGAATCCCTGCCCATAACAAATGCTGCAATGGAAAGAATTCACAACCTAAAGAGAGAAGCATGTTAACTGCGGGCTTAGCTTAGCTTAGCTTACCTTCTTCAGCCAAGTGAAATGCTTGTAAAAGTCAATCTCGCCCTCCATGCTCAAGGCCCATCACTGCCTGTGCTGTCCCCAGAGTTTAGAGCAGCTTCTCTGGAGACAGAGAGACTGAGCGCGTGGCCGGCTCTCACAAACTGCTGCTCACTTGCTTTCTCGAGGCTTTGATTCCCAGCTCACATGGCCTGCTCTCCCTCCCTCCCTTCCTCCTCTCTCTCTCTCTCTCTCTCTCTCTCTCCTTGTGCGTCTGACGCGAGGAGGCAACTGTGAAAGCCCAGTGACTGAGACTGAGGCCAGCCGCCTGGATCAGTTTGTCAAACCAAACCCCCACCAGCCACCTCTTCCTCCTCCTCCTCCTCCTCCTCCTTTTTCTCCTGTTGCCCAAAATGCATCTGCTGCCCCCCTCTTTCCTCAAGCTCTGAACACAAAGCTAATCAACAGGCTCCCCTCACAAGTTAGATGCAATACAAAACCATGCCAGCCGTGTCCAGTTTGCTGCTTCAACTCTCTCCCTCTCTCTCTCCCTCTCTCTCTCCCTCCCTCCCTCTTTTCTCCCTCTGGTCTGGAGGGGTTGCTCTAATTACAGCAAGTTAAAGTCACAATGCAAGTCTGAACTGCAACAGTCATCCTCTTGTTGTGGAGGGACACTAGGACAACGACTTTATTACCACACACATACTCACTATCTCTTCCCTTCTCTCTCGCTCTCTCTCTCTCCTCCTACTCTTTTCCTGTCTTTCTCTCTCTCTCTCTCTCTTTTTGTCTCCTACCTCTGTCTCTGCCTACCTCTCTCTTTCTCTTTTTGTCCCTCTCTCTTTCGGTGTGGACACTCCTATCTGCTTCCACTATGGCCAGAGACTCATTAGGAGAAGACCTCATTTCCTGCAGATAGGCCACTTCTTTGGCCTCCTGTTACAAACTCCAAAGGAAGCACGTCTCCTGGGCCATTCTCCTCCCTCTGTCTGCCTTGTGTTAAGCTGCCCAGGCCAAGGACATAAACCCAGAGACAGGCTGGCGAAGTGGACAGAGGGAGCATGCTGTGACTAGCCTGGAAGCACGCACCAGGGCAAGCAAAGTCCACACCACCATTACACTAATGGACTTACCCTAGGGCTACACTGGATGTGTTACCGAAGCGTTAGGTGAAGTTGCGTCAAAAATACATAGAAAAGAATGGTCCATTTTTTTGGAATGTTTGCTGCACTGTCATGTCTGGTGGAGCCAGTTCCATTGATTATAGTGGCAGCTAATTGTTACGGCAGATACGTTATCTCATCTAGCGTAACCTCCCTACAAGGCATACAAGTTTCTTGTGTTGTCACAAGCACAGACTTACTGGGTGTAAGAAATGCAGTGAGATTGTGTGTGTTTGTAAGCCTATACTGTGCATAAATTAGGGGGGTTGGGCAGGGCAGGGAGCAAAGTACGTAGAATGCTGTTCCTTTAGGTTAAAAGTGTGAAAGGGTCCATTGGTGAAACTGTGTGTTTATGGCTTCACATGAGACACCAGTGTGTGAGGTGAGGAGGTGAGAGGAGCAACAGGATGGTCAGGTTCATCAGCAGCTGATGAATTAAAACAAAAAAGAAAAAAAGAGAGACAGAAAAAGAAAGAGAGAGAGAGAAAGACAGAAAAGAGTGGAGGATATTCCTGTCTCAACAACGCCGGATAGCACCACTCCTTTCTCACGTTCTCGGGCTTTGGGGCATTTCCTGTTTGGGTCACCCGGGATGGACCACAGTGCACGGCTGCGGGTGGAATTCTGTGGAGTCGGGACCACTCAGAACATCACGTATGGCCTTTTAAGGATACAAGGGGGAGGACACATTCCTTCCCATAGTTTAACGACCTGTTCGCTCAGCCAAGGAGTCGAAATTACTAAAATGATGCAAAACTGTAATGTGTGCCACACAAATGACGTAAAGTAGCATTAAAACATTTTGGATATAAATTCAGGTTAAGTCATCTGTCATCCTGGCTGTGTTTCTAGTAGGACTCCGGCTCTAGTGGGCCCTCTGATTCAAAACTGCACCTGGCTAGTCCTCTGATCCCAACAGCTGCTAGACTGGACAAGTACCAGGAGACCTCATTTTAAAACACACACACACACACACACACACACACTGTCTCTCTCTCCCTCACACACACCAGAACAGATGCACATACACACACACACACAAACGCATACGCACGCACACACGCACACAAAACACACACACACACACACACACACACACACACACACACGCACACATACACACGCACACATAATGTAGCTTTGAAAAGCACAACCCACTGAGACCCTGAATGAGCCCCTTTGCTGCCTTGAAAACAGCCTTGCTAATCTGATCAGCCAAGCCGGCGATCTTATCTCAGCTCCACCACCTCCATCATTCACAAGGTCTGCCTGGAGTCCACACAGATCACAAGACACTACTGCTGTTAACTGCTGTTGCAAAATAAACACAAAGCAATGCTCTCAGCAAAACAAGAGAGGAAGAGAGAAACAGAGAGAGAGAGAGAGAGAGAGAGAGAGAGAGAGAGAGAGAGGGAGAGAGAGGGAGAGATCGGGGGCATAACGCCAGTTTCCCTTCCTCCTGTCCCCATCAGTAAGTTGGCTTCCATTTCCTATGGGCTGGGCTGGGCACAGCAATCTCTACAGATCAGTAATGCAAGAGAGGGTGCGTTTGATCTAGTGCTGGGCCTTGTGTGTGTCTGTGTGTGTGTGTGTGTGTGAGTGTGTGTATTCAGTGTGTGTGTATGTGAGGAGGTGGGTGGGAAAAGGGGTCATTTCAGAGGAGAGACAGAGCACACAGTACAGGGAGACCCCTGCTGTACACTGTGAGTGTCAGCTCTCTGGAACGGACAGCGGCAGGACCCTCCCACTAATCACTGTCCAGGGCGGCACTGCGGCGCACAGGTTTGTTTACATCTATGGCCCATCCCTCAGCTGTGTCTCACAGATAAACAAACAAGCTACAAGCAAATGAGGATGTTGAAGTGGAGTCATGTGCAGACATTTTAGACGGAACACAACCAACTTCAAAACAAAAAATGAAAAAAAAAAACAAGCAAAGGCATGCCAATTACATGAACCAAATCCAATTCTGTCCTTCATTTCAAGTACAATGAACAGCACAAAATCAGTAAACAAGCGCAACATTCATCTGGCAGAAATAAATAAATAAAATACAACAGTAAAAAAAAGAAAAGTGATTTATCTCCAGGTGTCACCTACAGGCTAACTGGAGTTGGACTCACTGAGATAAGGTCATGAAGCCAGCAGCCATGTGAGCTGAGACTTACCCTCGAGACCCCATGCTGATCTCCACAGAGGCTGAACAAAAAACAGAGAGAGAACGGGAGGAAGGAGAGAGTAAAGGATAGATAGATAGACAGATAGACAGAGAGAGGAAGAGAAAGAGAAGAACCGAGGGATAGAGAAAGAACGGGACAGAGGGAAAGATGTCGATGCTTTGTGACCAAAAGAGAAAGAGTGGAGAGATATAGAGAGAGAAATAGAGGGGGAGTGAGGCAGGAAATTCAGCTCAACCCTATCAGAGTCTCAGAGGAGTGCACTTAGTGCTGATAAACAGTCTAGCAGGAGAGAGGGAGAAAGAGAGAAAGAGAGAGAGAGGAAGAGAGGAAGAGAGAGAGAGAAAGAAACAAAAATGAACGGCCATTGAACTAACAGATCTCCATGCTCCACAAATTGTTGGATATGTGCTGGAAGAAGCCCAGTACAGCTGGCTAATGAATCCTCTGTGTTATGACATCCAGGCGTGCAGCAAACAGGCCAAAATGGATCAAACGCCAAGGCTTTGCTCGGGTTCAAGACTGAGCTTTAATAAACGAGCAATGAGGGCTTTGATTCATCTACCTGTCAAGGACTAGCCAAGTATTTTAGCATACTACCAGTCAGGAAATCTGAGAAAGCTATAAAATGTATTCATATATCAAACACAGTAATACCAAGGCAAGTCTGGATACGCAATGAAATGATATGTCGGTGTTAAATGTCTGCGAGGAACAGAGTCAGTAAGAGAGAGAGAAGAGGAAAAGAAAGATGTTCAGCCAGACAGCTAAAAGGGCAGACAGAGCGGATATGCGCTCCGCGGCCTTGTATCTTGAGTGCTGAGGTCACTCACCGAGCCCTTCTGTAGCCAGTCGATGAGGAGGTGTGCGGTGGCGCAGGGCAGCTGGGAGCGGAGCGACTCCCTCTCCTCGTCGCAGGCCTGCAGCTCCAGGGCCAGCCTCAGCTCCTCAGCCAGCTGCAGCACCTGCAGTGGCGCTGAGCTCACCGGGGAGCCCAGGTCATACAGGCCGTTACTCAGCTCAGCAACAGCCTTGGAGCCTACGCACAGGGGAGCAAGCAGAGATGGAGGAGAAAAACATTGACATTGGTCATCCCTACCCCACCCCATCAACATCATCACCATCACCACCACCACCACCATCATCATCATCATCATCATCATCATCCCATTTCTATTAATTTCTATTATTCTCCTCCTTATCATTATGATCATCAACTAGAACACCCTGGAGATGCAATGTAAATTGAGCAATCCTGGGTAAAGACATAACATATATGTACATAAACATAAAGTTAGTCACATTAAAGTCCAACCACACGCACAAGTTTGACTTTTACTGAGACCAACATCAACCCATTATGAATTCTAAAGTCGGTGCAATCTCATGTACAGCGATTCTCCCCTGCATAACAGGTAAGAAGGCAGTTATGTTTAAAATGTGCTGTTCCACAAACAAAGGCAATCACCCTTTGTCCACGTGTCACTGGCCGCAAAGTAGGCCTACGTTTCTCGAGCAAATGAGTTCCAATAACTCCATCTGGACCTTGAGGAGAGCTAAGGATTTAAAGCCATCTGCAGGCAATTAAGACCCCATCACCATGCAGTTGAACGCATACGATGACACAATTCTAATGGCTGAGTCCAACATCAATACGAGCCCAGAGGAGAAGGCCTGTCAGCAATCATCATTGTGATAAGGACGGCCCATATGGTTTTGCTTCTGATTTAAGGTCAGTGATTATAGCTAGCATATGGTGCGAAATGCTTACTCACCCTAACTTTTGGATGTAATACTAATTACTTTGAATTTCTAGTCTACAGAAAATGGAGGATAATGTTGGCCATATGGCACAAGGCACCAGCGATGGAACTGGAAATACGTGAACTATGATATGCCGATTGCAGTGATGCAGCCAAATTCAACATTTTCAGACAGCTTGTCGGATTAACCATGAAAGAGTAAAAGTGTAAAAAACAGGAAAGCGTAACACTGAACAGTTGTATGGAATTTAAACAGTCAAGAGAGATATAAATCTGATTCAAGACACGAAAAACTGCAGACCACTATCTCCCAGATGGGGTTCCAAACTACAGCAACTTCAACAGCAGAAAGAGCAAACTGCCTAAGAAGGCAAACTGCTCCATTTCCTGATGCTTTCTCTCTCTGCTATCCTCATACACAGCAGGTCAGTCAGGGCACCAAACAGACTATAGAGTTCAGACAGGCTGACAGTACAGTGTGTGTGTGTGTGTGTGTTTGTGTGTGTGTGTGTGTGTGTGTGTGTGTGGGCGGGGGGTGGGGGGTGCTGCTCACCCCCCGAGAAGGCCCCTGCTGTCACGGGCCATAACTTCACCCAAGAGGCTGAACCGTTAAGCCTACCGCAAACTCCCCCCTCAAACACTTCAGGTCTCTGAGCACCACGTTAAGCAGCACATCAAGCAGACACACACACACACACACACATATACCCACCCACACACACACACACATACATACACACTCTACCATGAGGGCCTGCACCACCGGGAGAAGAGAGCAGGGTTGGGCTGTTGCCGCTCTAAACACAACACGTTGTGGCAGATCAGGATATGTGGAGGTTGGCTGAGGGCATACGCCCGTGTTCACAGACACCCCGGTTAGCCATCACCATATTATATTTTAGTCTCTATCCTACAGCAAATATTAAAAACCACTAGGCCTAAGCTGCATCACTATTCCCTTAAAGCTGATACGTGAACTTAATGAATTCCCAGTCAAACAAAAAACACACACAATTTTTGAAATGCCAAAAATAAAGACTGTTAGGTTTTACCAAACAAATTAAAGCAGTGGCCAGTGCTGTTTCCAACAATTTTTGTTACAGCCTAGTAATTTTCTCAAACACCCTCTCAAACAGGTGATGTTACACAAATATTTTTGTGATTGGTAGCCCACAATATTTACCACTAATAAAGTTATTGAGACTTAGAGACTGCATAAGCCTTCTGAT
>JAVQKI010182204.1:0-12482 GCA_036025975.1 Nematalosa erebi
AGTAACAAACAGAGTATTCTCTACAGGCTTCAAGAGACAAAATGACAAACAATTTTTTGGCCTCCTTCACATTTTAATTACAAAACCAAGGAAAAAAATACTTACAAATAGTCTTACAGGAGTCTATCTACAAAGTAAAAAATGAATATTTAAAACAAGTGCCACCATTGTCTGTGTTCTCCTGAGATGGCTTCTGGGAGTTGAGGGTTGGGATAGGGTTCCCGGTACCAAAGGTTTCTCTAAGCAGGTTAGGTCAAGCTTCGGGGTTGGTTGCAATGGCTAAAAAAGGATAGGTCAGGTTATGGATGAGGTGGGGAGGGATGGGGGGCGGTAGTGTTTGGATTGTGGGCTCAAGGGGAGGGGGAGATTCCAGCCTCCGTCTTCCCAGAGTCACTTGTCTCGCTGAGCTGCCTCTTCAGCACCATCTCCCTGGCTATGCAAGTCACCTGCCCATTGGATACGGTGTAGGTCCCGGCCCTGCACATCACCAGCAAAGAAAGATAAGATTCATTGTCTCAACAATCAGTCTGTATCATGCTGTTCTGGCTGCTGGTTGTAGTTTTTTTTTTTTAACTCTATCTGGCACCTTACAGCTTTCTTTACTTTACTGCTTAGACTAGAGTTAATCTTGCCATCGTTTTAGCACACTGACTTACTTATTTGAGTCAACTCCATTGGGCATTCCAGGTTGGGCCTGCTTCCCAAAGAAGAAAGAAGACCACCAGTGGCCTGAGTCTTGTCTGGTCACACCTGACATCAGCAATGCAGAACAGTTAGCATATACAAAGAATTGTCGTAAAATTTTAAGTCCATTTAAATGGTTGTGAAATAATTTGAAATTCACAATTTCAGCCATATGTACATTCAGTAATATACAGCTGTAGCTTCTTACCTGGTGGGTGAGGAATGACCTCCCCTGAATACTCCGAACTGCCACAGGAACTATTGCTTGATGTTGATCCTATACGCCCTGCAAAAATGTGGATAAACACAAATTCCATAGATTTTTACCCTCAACATCTGTAGGTCCATTTAGGTGATGGAAGGTGGTGGATAGGGTAAGGTATTATGCAGATTCATACTCACTTCGGTAGTAGTCATGGGTGGCAATAAGAGATCCGCTGGATGGAATTGCTGCCATTTTTCTTCAGCCTTTACACTTCAACCTTGCAAAGATGGAAAAGCTGTGGGCAAAAAATAGAGTGACCCACATGAGTGTCAGGGACAGACATTCAAGTTAGGCATTAGGTAACAACTGGATGGTTGGAGGTCTTTCAGCCAAATGAAAAGTTGCAATAGCCTTGTAACTTACATCAGACTTAAATATAAGTTTAAATGTACTAATTTAATCGCTACCTTTCAAAGTGAAAATGTTAAGTCTTATTGGTGCTTGCATTACTCCTTGACAAGAGGCATTAGCCATATAACAAGACTCCCCTTTTAGGACCTTTTCAACTATATCTCTTTCTCTTGTAAGGAACCACCAAGACACAGTAGGAGTTTTGACAGCAGCATTTAAAAGCTGGAGGTCCCTGAGATGAGGTCTTTTGAGTGTGGTTAGGGCATTAGCCTGCTATGGCCCCAATGCCTTTGCCACATTCCTCCATAGAAACTAAGAGCCAATTTTATGTTCAGACAGCTAGAGGAGGAGTAGGATTTCCATTTTCCCTCCAATCCCCTCTACCAGCAACAAGGAACCATGTTAGAGGTCTGACTGCAATGCCCAGGCATACTTATGTGCACTTGCTCAAACACTTCTGTATACACACTGCAGCATTCCACAACTGTGCCCATGACATTAACAAATCAAAGGAATGATGAAATAATTGTCAACTTGATTGCATGGTGCTTTTTCAGTTGAACTGGCAAAGTTTTGTATGTTTACAGGCATACAAAGAGAACAAGAACAAGAGAAGCGCCATCACAGACTGTCAAGTTCCAGATTGAGGCGGATTTAAATGCCGTGCGTGTAGCCTAATACCCGTCTGTGCCACATAACGCACCACTCAAGGATAAATCGGTACCCTTCGCATAGGCAACAGAAACAGCATGCGCATAAATATAAATCGACAGCATAGTAGCGCGAGATTTTGCGTTGACCAAATAATACAGTGCTTTGCAGAAAAGAACATTCGCACGTGCCACGAACATGAAAAATCATCCGCACAGCTGGACACACGCACGTGACGCTGGCAAAGCAGAGATGGTGCCAGGCAATAGAGCCAAAAAGGCCAGCGACCGCTGACACATGCACAGGGGTGCATTTGGATGCTTACCTCACAACAACCCTTTTCTGGTAGAGTAGGTGTATATTAAACTTGTTATACTTCCCCGTCGTATGATATTCATACTATGTTAAAGAACTGACAGGGAATAAGAGAAGAAAACGAATAATCTAAGTTTAACTGATGAAGACTAAGTGTTGATAAAGAAAATAGACCAGCCTAAGAATTTCCGCACAATACTGGTCTGCATACATGTCTGATACACCTTGGTTGTGTCTCTATGCTGTCACACTGTCCAGGTGAGCACGAAGACAACACTAACGGGAAATCAAGTCCCATTACAGGATTTTAATGATTGGAAACAGCGGGTTACTATGAAGAGGGCATATGCCAGACCTGGTACTCTTTCCTGAACATTCATGCACACACAATTTCTTCCTTAGACCTACCTTCTCAATGTGGTGTATGGTGATGTAGGGGAAACACCAAGTGCGATTCAGGCTGATGGTCGGCAGACGAGGCGAGTAGACGTCAAGCGACGGGGCCCATTTGATGAATTGTTGAGTGAGACCTCCACGGGTCCTTCCTTGGCTTCTACCACAAGTTTGAACTAACAGTGAGAGATGTAGACCAGTTTATAGGTTAAGATGACGTCAAGCCTCGATCCGCCTCGTGGGAGGAGCTTGGACTTGGTGAGAAGGACTGACACTATCGTGACAACTTATAAACGGTGTAGTTGCCAAACATGAGCTATGCGAGCAGCTGTCGGCGTGTCGCTCTCTGCAGGGAGAAGTTTCAAGGGCAGTAAGAGCCACGTAAACAACTCTAGTAGTACACTTAAACAATGTTGTCCTTGCATTCTTGATGGGTCTTCAAGAAATTCAAGAAAACATTACTTGAAGAGAATTCGTAACGCGTAATACAAATTCTATAGAATAAAAAAGACGCGCGTATTTTATGGCTGCATGCCTGCGCAGGACTTGTCCAGTCAGTCTTCAAGGAGTTCAAGGAATTCTTGATGACCAAGCTCTTCCGAGAGTACCCCATGCCTTAACACTTGTAATTACCTGGAATGCACTTACAATGCCCACCCCTCCATCACACACACACACACACACATTCTCTTTCCACTGCACTTCTATCACACACTATCATTTCCTGTAAATTTCCTAGTATGTCGTGCTCTTAGTAAGTTTTTTTTTTGATTGTGTAGTACCCTGAATGTTAATCATCTTTTTGTAAGTCACTTTGGATAAAACCATCAGGTAAATGCATAAAGCATCAGGTTTTTCGAAAAGCACAGAGTTATATCTATGTAATTTCAACCTTTCCCTGGTGGTCTCTGTACTTCTGCCATGGTAAGATGGAAAACATTACACCAAGTGAGTGCTAGTAGAATCATATGGAATCAAAAAAGTCAAAGGAGTGTAATTCATGGCCGCACACCTGCGCAGCAGCATAGTATACAAATGTTCCCTGATCCCCCCCCCATTACCACCAAATAAATCATCAGGCCTACTGACAAATATGAAAATGTTAGAGATAAAAAGAAATCAACACAAGACCCTCCACCCCCTTATAGATGTATTTACTGCAAAATAACAGCACAGAGACAGAAAATGTTTTCTACACTTTATTAAAGTCACCAAAGCCAAAGAACAATAAATATAATTGTAACTTGGATCAAAGTATTGTCAACCTTTATTCTGTATGGAACTACCATAATTAAAATACAAGTGATCCCTGTGGCCATCAATCATGACACAAGCAAACTGACTTTACATCAGGCGCCTTGACTGGTTGCTTATGCAAAAGTGCAGTTGTCAAAAATGCACCAAAAGCTGCTCCTCTTCCAAACATGCCCTGTAGCTGCAGCATAAAACAACTCCTTAATGTTTTAAGAGGTTATATCACATTATTTGACAAGTCTGACACAATTTTTCCACCATAAGCCCAAAGACAGTCTACAAAGAGAAACAAATACCACGTTTTAACAAATCATGCCAAACATGATCTTGCCACCCTCAAAAGAAAACACAAACAAAAACCCTTTGTGCATTTAGACATATTAGATACTGTGTCCAGGTTTTTGCATAGAATAAAACATTCTGCTCTTCTGACATCACAGTATGAGCACCATCACCTTATCTATAGATTAAAATTAGCATCAAACTAAATTTAGAATGAGCCCTGTAGTTGATTTTTAAACAGTGTAGTTGTCCCTAGTGTCTTAATGAACCACAATGTGACTTGCAAATTCTACTTAGCCCTTTGTGAACAACCACTGGCAAGCAATCCAAGTAATAAATGAAACGGCAAACATTCGAGACAAACAAGTAGCACCACCTACATTAGCTCCAAACATCAAGTGCTGCGGAAGGTCTGTTGCAATTATGTAAATAGTCTGGCTGCTTTAAAATGCCCTTGAGGACTGATCCTGTTTCTCCAAATTAAGAGCAGCAAAGAGTTTATCATTTGAAAAGTCTGAGGTCTGCACAGTCCTATGACATGTAACATTTCATTTGAGACAAAAACCGGATACAGTAGACGGTAAAACATCTATAAAAGGAGTCTACATTCCTTTACAATCATTAACAGAAACTTGGACCAATAATAAATGCAAGTACATGTCAGACCAACTGAAATGGCAATTCATGGATGAACAATCAGAATGTATGCATTTCGGAGGAATATGCTTAAGATTGATAAAGAGGGTCCAGGATCCAGGATGTGCTTAGCTTAGGCATTTATCACATTAGGCTTGGGTAACACATTTTGACCTCTCCTGCACTGACAAATCTGAGCACAGATTTCATATTCTTAAGGCGGTGCAGCATTTAACTGTACACAAATGAAGTAACTGGGTAGCTGTACAGAAATCAAGAAAAATAAATATCTCTCGGGATGAGATTATCTGAGACAATTTAGTTGTGCTTGTCCCTTTTCTGTACACAAATTTATTAGTACATTCACAAAAGTTGGTTTACGGAGTGCAGTTAAGAGGTAATTGAGGGGTGCTTTCACTAGCAGGCTTGATGCCATCAAAGATCTTTCACCATGCCACTAGGTACAGGCTAACTTCTTTACCAGGAGTGAAGAGAGAGAGGTGGGTCAGTTTTACTTCTGTAGAAGGACAGAACAAACATTGACAAGAAATAAGCAAACAACTCCTAGATGGCTGCCAAACATATGGAAAACACATACTTAAACACAGCACATTTTTAAAATGTTTTTTTATATGCACTGTACTTTTTGGGAATGGGGAGCATTTTGTCATGGAGAGTAAAGTGTCACTTGTAGGACAAACACTCTGAAATTCATTTCAAGTCCCCCTGTGACCTTTTTAAATTGTGGAGATTGAATGTAGGTCATAAAAGGTGTCAAGGCCAGCACAAGATCGCAGATACATTTTTTCCCAATGGATTTGTTGAAGAATAACATAAATGTACCGATAAGCACAGAAACATGCAGAAGGCAAGGTCACAAACCACCAGCAGTTTCCATGTTACAAGACTTGAAATAAGAATATTTTACCCTTAGGCTTCCCATCCGGTCTTCAAAGGACCTAAATGACGGTGAGTTCCTGTGAAAAGCAAAGGACACATAAATGCAACAAGTCTCTCCAGCAGCTGCAGATACAGCTTCACTGCCTTGAAATTAAACCACACCTTTACTTTTCGAAAAAGGATACAATTTGTACATACAGAGAACTCTTTGCCTAATAAACCTATATCACCATGTATAAAATGACAGTGCTGAATGACTTAATGTGTTTTTCAACAGGCAATCCATTGTTTGTGTTGTGAGTTTAAATGAGATGTGGAGTACCAAATGGCTGTGCACATTATGCCTGTGTTCTCCTGGTGCTTTACCTCATGGACGGCATACTTAAGGAGTGATGCACGGAGTAACCGAGTCTTCAGTGCAGAAAGGCAGACAGAGGCAGCGTTAAGGCAAGCAGAGGGAGTTAGAGCACACAGGCACAAACAGAGGCAGAAACAGGAGGAGGATAAGCCATGCAGCACAGACGTCTGGAAAGACCAGACCTACCACCAACATTCATACTGGTAAAGGAGTTACGCACAGACATTGTAGCAGGAGTAAGGAACATTATGCAATTGGGTTTGATTCCTCTATCTTAAACGGGGCATGTCTCCAAGTTCAGCATAGTCAGAGTTCTATATTCCTGACTATTTTACTATTAACCCTTTTGATATTAACAGCAAAACATTTTGAATTGAAAGATTATCAATTAAACATACAACAGGAAATAATACAAATCTACAGTAATGGAGGCATGGGAAACAAGCCCCCACTTTAAGAAATACAGTGGGCTGACTACAAACATACTACAAAGCAAATGAACAAGACATAGCCCCTTGCTAACAGGAAAGAACGGAACACAGTCAAAGGAAAGGGTGGCAAACGGCACTTTCGTGTATTTATTATCTCTAATCACTGACTTAAGTCATTTATAAAATATGACCACAGGATGCAGATTTTAAAGTTCGCAACACAAGCACTAACACCAGAGTAAAACTAATGCCCTGTGTTGTGTGCTATAACTCTGCACTGTCTTACCTAGGTGTGTTATTAAATGGCAGAGCCCTGAGGAGCCATCAAGCAGCATTAAAGGAAAGAAACATGGCAGTGAGCGGTGAAAGAACATTCCTTACAATCTCAAATTAGGACAATTGGACAGACAGACAGACAGTGAGACAGACACACATACACACAGTGTTGCCTGTGAATGCACAAGCAAACACACAACTGGACATGGACCAGACTGTTAAGCCTCATGTGATTGTATAATCAATCATAAGAGCCCTGTAACACGGTGCTCATAAACAGACATGGAACGGAGTGCATAATAGAACTGTATGTTTTGTATTTCACTTAGACATAGTCACATAGCTGGTGATAATCTACTAATTATCTTTTTAAGCTAAGCTCACTGTCTCAGTCTGTCAAAGTAAAGGACACACAACTCTGCTGAACTGCTAAGGCAGTCATTTGTACCGTACACTGAATAGTTCAGTTAAGGTGACAGGCAATTTTATAGAGTTTGGAGACGTGGAAGAACATATCCCCACCTCTTGGTTAGTAGAATTCAATCAGAGAGATTTGTTACAGATCAAGATATCCGTATATTAGTAGTATTAGAGGTATATTGTGGAGTCACTTTCGTAGGCACAACAGTTGACTATCATCTCTATGATAACATGATTGCTTTATGCAACAGAAGTGAAAGAATGGCCAATGTTTGGTGTTGTCTGAATGTTGAGTGAGCTTTGTTTAAATGTTTAAGATGTTAAAAAGTATCACCTCATAGTTCCAATTCTCTGAGTGATGGCTGCACCCATGCTAGACAGGGCTGCGGAGGTCACCTGGCCTGCTTGAGAGAGGGTTTCCTGGGTCTTCCTATACCTGTAGATTGGACAAGAAAAACACAGTGGAGAAAAGGGGAAACAGAGGACAGGCAGATAAGATTCATGGAGAAAGTGAGAAAGAAGATAGTGAGAAAAAAGAAGACGAAACAAAAGAGAAAGTAAATTTGTTGTCAATGATGGTGTTTGCATCAAAACAGTGCTTTGTCTCGCTCTGGCCTATGGGGTGGGGTAAATGGGTATCAACAGTTGAAATCACAAAAAGGCCCATTTCATACATGCACCCTTGTTAATGGGTTAAAGAATTCACACTGACTGCATCTGGGGCTTGTTTTGGGAGAGGCTCAAGTTGCTCATGAAAATCAGATATAATGAAAATATTCTGCAGTGCATCCAATGTGGCTGTGATCTGCATAATGCATCCCACATTTACACAGATAACACAGGGGTTCAGCCACAGCATTATGAAAGAGCAGAGAGAGGACAGAAATTGAGAGGTTGGTGTGTTACCAAGAAAGACAAAGACAAACAAATGTATCAATCAACTTAGCATCAACCAGTTCTCTCTATTCTAAACATTCGGTGGCATTAACAATCACTTTCTTCAATGACTCAGTCAACCTCAGTCACAAACACAAAGCCCTCATCTTCTCTCCAATCCAAACAATTACACACAGGTGGTGTATTCTCGGGTGCTATACATGACTGGATTAGAGGTTTTAAGTAGAGTACAGCACATTGAGACTGCACGAGTTTAGTGACAGTTGTAAACAGCCATTAGGCACACACACAGCGGAGTGCTTGGAAATCTTCCAGCATGGACCTCCCTGTTGTGTGTAAATGCCCCGGTGTGTGTGTGTGTGTGTTTGTGTGTGTGTGTGTGTGTATCTGTTCCTTCTCCCTGGATACAGTTACTGTCTCCCTGCTAATGCTATTAGCTGTGTGCCTGGGCTATGCTAATCACAGAGCCTTGATCCAGGTTAACCTGCCAATCCAATCAGCTGTTCTCTCTGCCCTCTCTGTGCTCTCCCATGTGCAAGAACAGGGGGGTGATCCCACCCTCGCCACCCCCACCCCTCCTCGAGACACACACACTCCCTCCCTCACCCGAGTCTCCCCAGTGCCTGAACATGCCCAGCCTCAGTGCTTTTACTGGAAAGCACATGTTAAGTATGACTGCACTGAGCAGGTATAGGATTAGGTCATTATGGCTCCTAGTGGGGAAAGCACCTACACTTGGTCATGTGGAGACTCATGCCACTAACACACTGTTTAGTCTGTCTGTAACAAAGGATCAAATGAGCATGAACTCAAACTGGAGGAAGCATACTGGAAGCCGATTATTAATATGGGTAGCTACTACTGACTTGTCACTTTTTTGGCTTTTCTTTTGTTTTTAAACCTTCCCTTATCTTAGGCTTATTATTGCACCGAGTCTGCCGCTCAGCCAGCACATCAAGCCTCATAGACCTGTCTTTGTATTCTAAGATTATTATTATTATTATTATTAAGGTTATATTATTAATCACAGAGAGTAGGTTATTAGGGAGTTACAAACTGAAACAATTGTCAAGTCTATGACTTCAACTTCTGGCACTCAAAATACTGAAGTACAATTCTAAAGCTTACTTGGTAAAGCACTTTTCAAAACCAGTGCAATTTTTGCATTTACAAGTTTAATAAATCTGAAACTCTGAGCATACTCTAATTACAAGGGCTTATAGAGAAAGAGCTAATGCTAGCCATAGACCTGAAACCAGTTCCCAGGTGTTCTACAGTCCTAGTCTGTTAGCATGTTAACCTCAAGCTCAATGGGAAGGAGGGGAAAGGGAATGGAATAATGCTGAAAACTAAAATACAACTAGCAACAGATGAATAAAACTCACGCGTCAGATCGGCTTATGTCATCCAGAGTGGCAGAGGCTGTAAGGTAACTACAGAAAAACACAGACAGCATATTAAAAGTGAAAGGTCCTCCAGCCGACAATAGCAGGGAATGGGTTCATAAACATAAGCAATTAACACTAACACAGGACTTGAAGGATAGTAAGGGGGAATCCTTGTCACACTATCCTACTGTAGGGTTAGCCACTGACGTTTGCTGCGCTGAAGTGATGCTACACACAGTATGATGTGAGAAAATTGCTGTAACAAAATAATTGCCTCCTTTCCCTGGACAATTTCCAGCTTGAGATGATATAACTGCTGTCGTCAAGATTAAATATTATTCAAATGAGGGCAGGGCAGGCAAGCATGCATGGCGAAGCATAAATATTTTGGAACCAATTAGGAAGAAAGACTGAAAAGGACTATTGGGAGGCCTTCACATTTAAAGTCTCATGTGCAGTACATTTATTCAAAACCTCATTATGCAAAAATCTGTGCTTCCTCATAGAGAAGTCTAGAGGGATATTAAGAATTATAATAAATCATCACACTGGAAATGTTTATGAAAAATGTAATTCTGGAAAGGGAAAAAAGTGGAGGACAGTTTTGAACATGCTGTCAGCCTTTACACTTGTTCAGCACCTTGAAACAAGATCAACAGACAGTCAGCCTAATGGGTGACATGAAATTCAGTCACCAACAGCAGTGTGACGCTAATGTCACCATTATCAAAGAATTGGCCAGATCTGACGGTCATCACACATTCGCCCTATTTATAGACCCATTAGGACCAGAGGAGAAGATGACCATAGTCAGCTGTATGGGATTTGTGTCGAGCAAACTTAGAAGAACTTTCTAGACTTTTTCCTGCACATCATTCATCCTACACATCGAAAGGGCACCAGCACTACAGACAATGCATGATTCTGACAAGCACCCAACCAAGTCTTTCCTCCTTGCCAAATCACATCCATTTTAGGCCATCCTGAAAATTTAGGGGGAAATTATATACAAATGGAATTAGCCAGCTAAATCTGTCTTCACGATAATGGGTGGTAAAATACCCTGTTTGCATACTCTGGCCACATCAAGAAGGAATGCTTATGAAATCAACATTACAACCACACAGCATTAATGTGTTCATCTGACTGTTCCTCTACACCAGAGTCTTCTTTGAAGAGTCTGTCAAGAGAGACAGTACTGAAGGTGGTAAACTGAGTTGCCAAGTAATTTAAAGCTGCTCTATAAGCACTGCACTTTATGATAACATAAACTTTGTCCACTATTCCATTAGCAACTTGGCAAAAACATGTAGGCTGCAATGACCTACATCTGATTTTGGCATATTTTGTAACAGACTGAAACAGACCCTAAGACTTTGTTATGTGTGAGATTTAGCTGGCCAAATCCAGGAGCCATATGCTGTGCAAGCAACAGACAGTAGAGGCCTTGAGGAGAGGGAGCTAAGCTGAAGTTTAAAAAGAAACAAAAAGAGTGACTCACAAATTTGAGTGTGTAATGCTTTCATTCCACTGTCCGAGTTTCTCTTTGGTTTGCACATAACTAGAAATAAAAAACAAAACCTATGTATTCTACTACTGGGGTGGATATGGGAATTCTTTAGTTACTTCATTACAAATCAGTTAATTCATTACATATTTATATGTGACTGTGCTCATTTGAAAAACCTAAAAGACTGACCTTCCAACCAAAACCAGCCTCTCAAATTCATTACACAACTGTTACTTGTTGTAGCCTACACCATGCTTGAGTTGAGGATATGTAAATTTACAAACGTATAATGCACAAACCATAAAGCCATGTGGAGATCCTTTTAATATGTAAATATTCTAATGAGAGGCAATGAGTATCAGACCTCTGTTAAGCAATATGACTTCATATCCTCACATACAGTGGCGGGACTGATCTGAGAGAAGCACTCACGCGTTAGAGGACTGGACTTCCTGCCATCCCTTTGAGATGTTCTGTTTGATCTCATTGAGCGGACTGATGCCTAGTTGCCTCCTGATATCTCCTGCATGCCTCTCCTTAGCAGCCAGAACCTGCCTTAAGGTCTGAATCTCGTCCTCCACCTAAAGACACAGTAAGAGTGAACACTGCACTTCCCGAAGATCAGACAAGGCCGGACACATTTATTTGTACCTATAGTGCACAAGCTCATGTCAATTAAACTGTTCATTACATCTATGCTATTAACATCCAGCTCTCGGAAGCAAGCTGTTACAGGGCTGGAAATCACACCATATTTGACACAATCCACTAACCTTTGAGAGTTCCACTTTCAACTCCTCTGCTTCTTCTTCAGTGAGACCAGGGGGCAAGGTTCCACCAGTGGCACCCTCCATTGATCTCGTCATTCCAGAGGCACTTCCAAAACCTAAAGCACAGAAAACCAACTGTGTGAGCACTACAGCATTCATAATCAACATCAACCAATGTTCTGGATGAGCTGTCTTCAAACTGGACGTGATAGCAGCACTCTCCATAAGTTGAGAATAAGCTTATTATAATCAAAATCAGTCACTCCATGTTATTGTTATTACCCAACACCAGTCGGAATAAACTACTTGCAACGACCCTCGTTTCATTATAATGTAATCAAACACCGCTATCAGCTGAACTTATGCAGAAGTTTGAGAAAGATTTTTGAATGCTATAATAAAGACAACGAGAGCGAGAAATTGAATTTTTTACATTTCTACACGGCTGGCTAGCTTGCTAACTGCGACACCAGTTGCGTCAGCTACTTTCAAACAGCTGGCAATTAGCCGGCACTGGCTAACATGATAAGATCTCCATGACACAACTACCGCTGCTAACGTTATGTAAACTATAGTAAAGAACTCAATAGTATCCAATGTCGGAGGAAGAATATCAATTTCTTGAGGATATCGTGTTATGCAAACGGCAATCAGAAACAGAAAGCCAACTATAACAAGTTAAATCTATCAAGTCAAGTTGG
>JAVQKI010182365.1:0-16243 GCA_036025975.1 Nematalosa erebi
ATTTCTGTTGTCTCAAAAATATGTACTGTTAAGGTATAATCTATTTTTGAATAACTTTATGTTAAAAATAACTTTCCCCTCATATGCATGACAGTAAATCTGGCAAATAAAGAAATACCTACAAACACAATGGTTTAATCACAGGGCTTACACAAAGAGAAACAGCCACCATGGTCTTTGTCACCCCTCGAAATAATGTCTGGCTGCCCAGTACTATCCTAGGAATGCCATGCTGCAGACAGCCCTGGATTAAACTCATGGAGGGGGCCTTAGTGGTCTGTTCACTGACAATATTAATACTTCCTGCAGAGCCCAGCCTGTGGTGGGGGTCCGTGTAACACTTATCAGTTCAATTTTCTATTTGAAAAGTGAAAATGGGAAATTAGACAATTTTATTATTTTTTCCAATATCGTGTTTTGTGGTTGCTGTATATGTCAATAATGAAGATTTAGAGCCAGTTTTCCAATTTTGCATTTTCACAGCGCTGGAGAGAAATTTTGATAGGCTAATCGAAAAAAGAGACATTCGGGAAAGAACTTGTTTCTACCTGTGTCTGCCTGAGGGGGAGGGTCAATGCGCACGACTCAAATAATCTGATTGGCTAAAGAGGGCCTAGTTCCACCTATCACAATGCTTGCTTTCAATGGTTTACTGAGTGGATTTGCACACTTAGATAAATTTAGACATAGCCTGGATCATTTTTGTTCATGCTTTACGACTGAAACGACTACGCAACAATGTTAAAACTACACTACTACAATATAACGGAAGCACATTATATTCTGGTAACATCATGTGGTTATGTCAAAGCACCAGTAGATGGAGCGCTTGTCCGTCTTCGCCGTAACGGAGCATTCCGTTTTTGTAAACCAACAGCAGCTAAAGATGAGTAGCTCGTTTGCAAAAATCTCGTAAAATAACCCATCGACTCACCAGTTAACATTAGGCGTAAAATGGAAAGTGTCCCTGCCTTTAAGCGCCAGAACTTGTCAGAAAGATGTTCCATTGCATTCTTAGTCCACCACGATAAAAATGGATTCTTTTGAGCTCAGCTTGTAATTCCTTTACGCACAGACCCCTTTTTTTCCAGAAGTCAAGTCTAATTGACAGCAGCTGACAAGTACATGACATTTGGCAACTCTTGGCTGTAGGGGAGGGTTAATACTTCGGGCATTTGACTTTCATGGAGGGTCACATTGATGTGGACAGCGACCTGCAGGGAGTACAAGGAAACGGTAGAGACGATACATACCTACAGTACGCCCTTTCTGCCATCAATCCTAATTATGTGGAAGCACTGAACATGAATATCTGAAAGTGGAATTTTTATTCGACCAGTTAAATCCAGTCCTATCAATAACCTTGACCACGTGAAATACAGTAGCCACAAGTCATAAGGGGTAAATTAATTCATGAACTGGAGTGTCATTGCCGACTTACGTCAGAGGCCTGTTTATTTTTGTCTAGTTTAATTTCAATATGAGACCTAGATCAGTGCACCTTCAGTTTTCAAGTTAAAAATTCTTGAAGATTGAATTTTAATTCTAAAGGTAAAAGATTTAATGGGTATTATTGGACTGGTTAGTGTTTTAATCCATATGTGGTTTTCTAATATATTAGATATTAAGAAATAAAAATGTACAGTTTTACAGTAGGTTAACTATTAATTGGACAACATTGAAACAAAGGTGCCTCTTGGAAAGCTGTATGTTTAGAATAGAGGTAAATCCTGCACAGGTGTACTGTATGTCCTGCTGTCTGTGTCCTCAGCTGAGACACTTCTTCAGAATGTCAAACAAAAGTTCTGACAGATTATCGCAATGCAAGAATCACACATTATGTCAAGTGTGCCTTGGCAGCAGCGATATATTTGGTAGCGGAGGACAGCCTTTGATTTGTGTCTAGGCAAAGAAAACACCAGCTGGACTACACATCTGCCCCTTCAAACGGAAGGGGCTGCTGGGAACGGATTTGTGGAAAGCCCTCCTGAGCCAGGGGTCCCAGCTTCAACAAAGCACCGTACTGTTGACACACAACACACAGAGGAAGTAGTTTTATAGGCAACTAAGTGGTCAGCACAGACCATAGGGACTAGTTAGATAGAGGGGTCAATTTATGATAGTATTTGTGTATAGGAAGATCAATTTTGATATGATTTGTGTGTGTGTTTTAATGGCTTATATGCAGTCTTTCAGTATGGACATTTCTGCCACATTATCATGATCAGTTCAACATTCACTCCTTATGTCCACTTGAGTATAGAGAATAATGGCATTGTGGCACCTGTCAGGAAGGTCAGATGGGGGATGTTGAAAAATGTGGAGGTGAGAGAGGATTGTGGTGATCTAGGGGTTGAGTAGGTGAAGTAAGTGATACCTGTCAGTTCCACAAATAAACTTCCAAGTCCCTTTCATCTTCCTAAATGACATTGTACTATGATAATATGCACTGTATAGAGTGAGTACTTTAAGTAGGATGCTGACAGGAATGAGGTATTTGCCATCTCCTTGCACACAAAATAAACAATGCAAAAATGTGTTTATACAGAACCAGGCTTTTCTTAAGAATATCTTATTATAACAGTTAGTAGATTACACACAGCTCAGTAAAGGGGTCTTAAAGGATGGAAGGCATGTAAAAATAACTCAAGAGTGGTTGCCTGTCACCTCTCATCACCTGTTAGTGTTGACACATCCTGTTGCCCCTTGAAGATCTGCTGCCTTTTTAAGTGCTCAGAAGAAATCGATAATGCGACTTGATTAAGATTTGCATAGTATTCCATGTCCAAACATAGCATATGCATTTTTGCTTGTCAAGCACTTTCATCTTCATAAAAGGGCCACTGGATCCTTCCCTCCTGCATTGAGGGGCCTGAGATTGGGTTTGACGGAGGTAAGATCCCAACTGTCATGCTACTGATGGAGATTCCATATGGATTAAAGGACACTGCATACAGTTCACTTAAAAGTCATTTTTAATATAAAATGGATTTGTGTTTTATGTTTAAGTGGAGTGTTTTTCAGCCGTCATTTGTGTCTTTAAGAAAATATTCTTCTCTTTGGACTGGCTAAAGAGAAGGTATGGAAAAAGCCTATGCCTATCTGTGCAAACAAAGATGAAAATATACAAATCGACTTAATTAAAATTATGTTCACTACACATTAAAAGTGATTCATATGTTTTTTGCAGTGAACCAGCATCATGAGTTCTGATGCGGAGATGGCCGTGTTTGGCCCAGCCGCCGTCTACCTCCGGAAACCCGAGAAGGAGCGCATTGAGGCTCAGAACCGACCCTTCGATGCCAAGACGGCCTGCTTTGTCCCTGACACCAAGGAGCTGTATGTCAAAGGTGTCATCCAGAACAAGGAGGGTGGCAAAGCCATTGTGAAGACAGAGGCTGGGGAGGTGAACTCACAGGCTTTTGTTTGTACTGAACATGAGGAAGGCTCCAACCTTCAGCCTTGGAGAACTGGATTGCATGCAATGACAATGCTTCCCTGAAAGTCAATGATGTAAGTCTGTTGCTTGTCTTTGTGTGACAGACAGTGACCGTCAAAGAAGAGGACTGCCACCCCATGAACCCACCCAAGTATGACAAGATTGAGGACATGGCCATGATGACCTACCTCAATGAGCCATCTGTGCTGTTTAACCTCAAAGAGCGTTATGCAGCCTGGATGATCTATGTAAGTTCTCCAAGGAATTTTATGGCAAGGAACATCAAACAGGAAATTCCCTGAGACATGCCACTGACATGATGGATGTTTTTTTTTTTACAAAATCCATGTACAAATAAAATCAGCAATTAAAACATACATAAAGATACGTGACATTTAAATTTACAAGTCAGTCTGATACAATAATACACCATGATGGATGTTTTTTTCTTGCAGACCTACTCTGGGCTGTTCTGTGTCACTGTGAACCCCTACAAGTGGCTCCCAGTGTACAATGCAGAAGTGGTGGCTGCCTATAGAGGCAAGAAGCGCATGGAGGCTCCACCCCATATCTTCTCTGTGTCTGATAATGCATACCAGAACATGCTGACAGGTGAATCCAAATGCACAACCCCATTAGGATACCCCTACATTCAAACACACACACACACACACACACATACATCTCTGGAAATTTCATTAGTTTTAGTTAGTTTTGGTTTAAATATCTGTAGCCACCACAATAAATATCACAAAGGTATCAAGAATTACTGGACAGGTAAATACATTTACAGTATTTTGCCAAATATTTTCAAAACAACATGTTTAACATCTTTGAAATTATTTTACAGATCGTGAAAATCAGTCTGTCCTGATCACGTGAGTCATATTAATTTGCCTCTTTCCAACATCTTTAAATTGCAGCGTGCTTTGAGTGTACAGGCAACACTGTTGCACATTTACATTTTATTTTCTAGTGGAGAATCTGGTGCAGGAAAGACTGTGAACACCAAGCGTGTTATCCAGTACTTCGCAACAATTGCAGTGTCTGGAGACAAGAAGAAGGAGGCTGCTGCTGGAAAAATACAGGTAGGTTAGGGAGACTGATTCAGATGTTGGCAAATACGAAGCGATGCCACTTGTTTATTACTGTTTGAGTCATGTTGTCGTTCTCAGGGGACGCTTGAAGATCAAATCATTTCAGCCAACCCTCTGCTAGAAGCATTTGGGAATGCCAAGACAGTGAGAAATGACAACTCCTCACGTTTTGTAAGTGTAACACATACCAGTATCGTTTTGAAAATTAGTAGAACAGCCTGGGAGTTTCACACTATGAAAAAAAAGTAAATTAAGTCTTTCTATTTCATAGGGTAAATTTATTAGAATTCACTTTGGAACGACAGGAAAACTGGCCTCCGCAGATATTGAAACTTGTAAGTTCTGTTCTGCTGTCTTTGTTGGTAGTGTTTTATTGTCAGAAAGACTTCTTTCTTTTCTGGTAACCTCTGACTACAATTTTTAGATTTGCTGGAGAAGTCGAGAGTGACATTTCAGCTGTCAGATGAAAGAAGTTATCACATCTTCTATCAGATCATGACAAACCACAAGCCAGAGCTTATTGGTACAATTAATCGTACATAGCCTACTTCTAGTAATGCCGTGAAAATAGGCAGGGTGCTATTTATCCATTCTTGCTCTTATTTTCTCTTTTTCTCCATTAGAAATGCTTCTGATAACTACCAACCCATATGATTTTCCAATGATCAGCCAGGGTCAGATCACAGTTGCAAGTATTGATGACAAGGAGGAGCTGGTTGCAACAGATGTGTGTATTTGTTCAACCAACCACTTCCCACATAAAACATTTGCCATCTCTTTACTTTTTCTCATGCTAATTATTAAGTTATTCCTAATCATAAATGAGCTGTCTCTCCATGTTATATTTACAGACAGCTATAGATATCCTAGGCTTTACTCCCGATGAGAAATTAAGCATCTACAAGCTGACTGGAGCTGTGATGCATTATGGGAACTTAAAGTTTAAACAAAAGCAACGTGAGGAGCAAGCAGAACCAGATGGCGCTGAGGGTAAAGCCCTTCTGTTCTGTCTTAGTGTTTACTTTATTGATTCTCATGTTGCTGTTTTCTTGGCCACTGTTCACTCTCAATGGTTTGTCCTTGGATGCTCATGTTCCAGTGGCTGACAAAGTCGCCTACCTAATGGGCCTGAACTCCGCCGACTTTCTCAAAGCTCTGTGTTATCCAAGAGTTAAGGTGGGGAATGAGTACGTCACTAAGGGGCAGAATGTCCAACAGGTACATTTTTATAATACTTTCACATGGGTTTAAACAATTTTGTTCAGTGCAGTAATGGGATAATGATTTGTGTAAAGGAGGCATTTTGTCATGGGCCATAAACTGTATGCATTTTTACAACAAAAATAACTAGACAATAAATATATGAAAATGAAAGGACTGAATCAAAAAATATTATATGGGTTATACAGATACAGACTAACAAGGTAGCTTTACAAGTTAATTTACTAGGTAGCTTTAAAAGTTGTGTTTCATCTCCTTGAATACTCCTTTTCCAGGTTGTCAATTCAGTTGGTGCCTTGGCAAAATCTGTTTATGAGAAAATGTTTCTGTGGATGGTAATACGAATCAATCAAATGCTGGACACCAAGCAACCAAGACAGTTCTTCATTGGCGTCCTTGACATTGCTGGGTTTGAAATCTTTGATGTAAGTTGGTTTTAGTGTATGAGGGTTCTTGTTAACTGGACACTGTACTGTGAGATTTTGTAGTGCTAGAGATTCATTCAATTTGTATTTTATTCATTTTCCTTCAGTACAACAGCTTGGAACAGCTGTGCATCAATTTCACCAATGAAAAACTGCAACAGTTTTTCAATCACCACATGTTTGTGTTGGAACAAGATGAGTATAAAAAAGAAGGCATAGATTGGGAATTCATTGACTTTGGAATGGATTTGGCTGCCTGCATTGAGCTAATTGAGAAGGTGAGGATTTTGTATGTACAGTATGTGTGTTTTCCTTCTTTTCCTTCTTTTCCACTCTCTTAGCCAGAGGGGATCTTCTCTTCTTGTTTTCCACTTTCTTAGCCAATGGGGATCTTCTCCATTCTTGAGGAAGAGTGTATGTTTCCAAAGGCTTCCGATACTACTTTTAAAAACAAGCTGTATGACCAGCACCTGGGAAAGACCAATGCTTTTCAGAAGCCCAAGGTTGTGAAAGGCAAGCCTGAGGCCCACTTCACTCTGGTGCACTATGCAGGCAGCGTGGACTACAACCTCACAGGATGGCTGGATAAGAACAAAGACCCATTGAACGAGTCAGTGGTGCAACTTTACCAGAAGTCCTCAGTCAAGCTGCTAGCATTTCTGTATGCATCCTTTGCCTCTGCAGAAGCAGGTATTATTGGTTGTATACTGTATAATACAAAATGTATGTAATGAGGCCTATATATATTACTTATTTCAGTGATAGTAGTTGCTATATGTATACTGTAGGTAACATAGACATTAGTAATTAATTGATTAAATAATATTCATTGTTTGTTTGGTCCTGAAGAGGGTGGTGGTGGCGGTGGGGGGGAAAAAAGTAAAAAAGCAGCCAAGAAGAAGGGCGGCTCCTTCCAGACTGTCTCAGCCGTCTTCAGGGTAAACCTGCATCAGACAACATAGCCTGTGTCCATAACTCACTGAAGCATTTTAAAGTGACTGTTCATGGATTTTCTCTGACCAATGACTGTTTGCCTGTCTGCAGGAGAATCTTGGCAAACTGATGACTAACTTAAGAAGTACCCATCCACACTTTGTGCGATGTCTGATTCCCAACGAAGTAAAGACTCCAGGTACACTAGTTTAGGCAATACTGTATACTGCTACCACCAGTTTTGGTGTAACTACTCCAAATCTACCATTATAGAACTCCCCATGATGAAATAGACACTGTTGGTATGCCATTTTTATGTGCCACATGTAGAGAAACCAGCTTGTGTTTGCCCGTTGAATTCATGACAGGGATAATGGACAATCATCTGGTCATTCACCAGCTGCGCTGTAACGGTGTGCTAGAAGGCATCCGAATCTGCCGCAAGGGCTTCCCCAGCAGAATCCTGTACGCCGACTTCAAGCAGAGGTAAATGAAGCATGAGCTCCCTCGCTCGCTCGCCTCAGAGCGAAACAAATCATCAGGTACCATGCTCATTGCTGATTTCATGCCTCTAAACAGGTACAGAATACTCAATGCCAGTGCTATTCCAGAGGGCCAATTCATAGATGGCAAGAAAGCTTCTGAGAAACTTTTGGGATCCATTGATGTTGATCACACACAGTATCGCTTTGGACACACCAAGGTAAAGACACACTATAATGCACCAAAAACAGATCAAATGGGATAAAATGTACAAATGTATTTTTGTTTTTATATAAGTTAGCACATGACCAGTGTCATTGTATTCTTTTCTATGTAAGCTATGTGTATTTACTTTAGTGTTTTATGGGCAGTTTTCATGAACGAAATTAAACTGAATTGACTTGACTTGATTTGACCAATGAATGCTTGTTTGATGTGTTGGGGACACCCAGGTGTTCTTCAAAGCGGGTCTGCTGGGCACATTGGAGGAGATGCGGGATGAGAAGCTGGCCTCCCTGGTGACGTCCACCCAAGCCCTGTGCCGTGGCTACCTCATGAGAATGGAATACAGCAAGATGACATCGAGAAAGTACTGTGTTCAAACACTCTCATTTGTTAACATAGTAGATCATAGCAGTAATGTAAACTTTATCAGTAACACTGAGGACAATTTCAAGTGTGCTTAGAAAACTTTATTAAGGTCTATGCAAATTCTCTTTTGTCATTTTTAAAGGGATGCTGTGTATACCTTGCAATACAATCTTCGAGCATTCATGAACGTGAAACACTGGCCATGGATGAAGCTCTATTTCAAGATCAAGCCCCTGCTGAAGAGTGCTGAGACAGAAAAGGAGATGGCCACAATGAAGGAGGACTTTGTGAAGTGCAAGGATGACCTGGTTAAGCAGGAGACCAAGCGGAAGGAACTGGAGGAGAAAATGGTCACTCTGCTGCAGGACAAGAATGACCTGCTCTTACAGATCCAGGCTGTAAGCATCTAGAAGTTTCTTGAAGCTTCAGGAAATTACAGTGACATAACATACAGTACACAGTACAACCTAAAAATGTATAAAATCTTTGAACATTATACTGTAGCATATACACAGTGGGCTTTGAACTCAATCCATATTTAAAATTTAATTTAATCAATTAAATCAGTCATGTTAAGGTATTATTATTATTTCTTGTCTGATTCTAAATTTCAGGAAGCAGAGCATCTAGCAGATGCTGAAGAGAGATGTGAGGGTCTGATTAAAAGTAAGATTCAGCTCGAGGCCAAAGTCAAAGAGACGACCGAGAGGCTGGAGGATGAAGAGGAGATAAATGCCGAGCTGACTGCCAAGAAGAGGAAGCTGGAGGACGAGTGCTCTGAGCTGAAGAAAGACATCGATGACCTTGAGCTCACCTTGGCCAAAGTGGAAAAAGAAAAACATGCCACTGAAAATAAGGTGTGCACTCTTGAAAACTTCAATTGAAATGAATCAGGATTTACATCAATTTATGTAATTCATGTAATAATTCATGTGCAGGTGAAAAACCTTATTGAGGAGATCTCTGGTCAGGATGAGGCTATGGCCAAACTGACCAAGGAGAAAAAGGCCCTCCAAGAGGCCCACCAGCAGATCCTAGATGACCTTCAAGCTGAGGAGGACAAAGTCAACACCTTGACAAAAGCTAAAACTAAACTTGAACAACAAGTTGATGACGTGAGTTTATCAATTTATATCTTTTTATATTGATTAATGATGTTGATATATTTGGACTCAGACAGATACTATATGTGTTTGGTTATTGATTTGAATGGATTTGAATGTGTGATAGCTTGAGGGTTCCCTGGAGCAAGAGAAGAAGCTCCGCATGGACCTAGAAAGAGGAAAGAGGAAGCTGGAAGGAGATCTAAAACTGACTCAAGAGTCCATAATGGACTTGGAGAATGACAAACTACAGTTAGAGGAAAAACTCAAGAAGTAAGATCATGTTTTGCTTAAAGTACAGCCAGTGCATGTATGTGGATTTGCTACAGCACATTCAGTTGAACAGGAATTCTTTTTTACAGGAAAGATTTTGAAACAAATCAGCTCTTGAGCAAAATTGAGGATGAACAAACAATGGTCTCCCAGTTTCAAAAGAAACAGAAGGAGCTTCAGGTAATGTAAAGTCACTTTGGATGATAATCAATCAATGAGGCAGCCAGTCGAAAACTTTTGCTTCATCTGTAACTTTGACTCTTTCTGTCTTTTCAGGCCCGTACTGAAGAACTGGAGGAGGAGATTGAGGCTGAGCGTGCTGCCCGCGCCAAAGTAGAGAAGCAGAGGTCTGATCTCACCAGGGAGCTGGAAGAGATCAGCGAGAGGCTGGAGGAGGCTGGTGGTGCAACAGCTGCCCAGATCGAGATGAACAAGAAGCGGGAGGCCGAGTGCCAGAAGCTTCGACGGGACCTGGAGGAGTCCACTCTGCACCACGAGGCCACTGCTGCGGCCCTGCGCAAGAAGCAGGCTGATAGTATGGCTGAGCTGGGGGAGCAGATAGACAACCTGCAGCGGATCAAGCAGAAGCTTGAGAAGGAGAAGAGTGAATGCAAGATGGAAATCGATGATCTGGCCAGCAATATGGAGGCTGTGGCAAAGGCTAAGGTGGACATCAACATTTTTATATTAAATTATGTTAATTTACATTGCCTATATTAAACATCTCAGGGCAGAATACTTAATTTTCAGTGTCACTTTAAAAACAGGTGAACCTGGAGAAACTGTCCCGCACACTGGAGGACCAGCTTATTGAAGTCAAGACTAAACATGAGGAAGGCCAAAAACAAATCAATGACCTGAGTGCTCAGAAAGCTCGTCTGCAAACAGAAAATGGTATTTCTTAGAAAAGCTTTTAATAGATTTCCTCTGTGGCACACTGCAAGAGACCACCCAGAGGGCAAATCTTGCCTCTCTCACAAATTGAAACAAAATAAGGAGTGAATAAATAGCAAGAGTACTTAAAGATGTTAAGGAAATTTTAAATTGAAGTTGAGCTGTGATGAGGCTATATCGGAGATCAAATAAAGAAACATGAGAGCATTTTGAAAATTGTAAATTAAAGTTAAATACCCAGTTGTGTCCATCAGAACAGTACATTACATAAACAAGAGATTTATTTTAAATTCTCCTTTCCTCCAGGTGGTCTAATTTTGTTTTTCTACACAGGAGAATACTCTTGCCAACTTGAGGAGAGAGAGTCTCTTATCTCTCAGCTGACTAGAGGCAAACTGGGCTACACCCAGCAGCTAGATGAACTTAAAAGACAGCTTGAAGAGGAGGGAAAGGTAATATCCTTGACAATGCATTGGTGCATCATCTTATGATGGGTAATATATACTGTGAATATCAACAGAACAGGTAAACATGGCCTGTTTAAACACTATGCAAGGAAACAAATTAATTGAATTTGAATTGTCTAAGATAATTAATTATTTATATCACTTAACAGGCCAAGAATGCCCTGGCCCATGCTCTGCAGTCTGCTCGCCATGACTGCGACCTCCTGCGGGAGCAGTTTGAGGAGGAGCAGGAGGCCAAAGCTGAGCTGCAGCGCTGCATGTCCAAGGCCAACACCGAGGTGGCGCAGTGGAGAACCAAATACGAGACGGACGCCATCCAGCGTACAGAGGAACTCGAAGAGGCCAAGTAATTTGTCTTTAAAATTTCCAAAATATTGCGATGTCCATAGCTTACAAGAACAAAACCAAACATAGTTAAAACTATTCCTTGCCCACCTCTCCACAGGAAGAAGCTTGCCCAACGACTCCAGGAGGCAGAGGAGCAAATCGAAGCTGCAAATGCCAAATGTGCCTCCCTGGAGAAAACCAAGCAGAGGTTGCAAAGTGAGATCGAAGATCTCATGATTGATGTAGAGAAGGCCAACAGCATGGCTGCCAACCTGGACAAGAAGCAGAGAAACTTTGATAAGGTTCTCAGTATATTTCTATTGTAGTTTGTGAAGACACAGGAGAGGCTATGCTTATCTACACTTCAGATATACTGTACATTATATTAGGATATAGCAGGATAGAGGTCCTGTTGTATCTTTTCTGAAAAGTATTTTTGAGATGTTTTCCACTCTGTTAACAGGCATGCAATGTTGTGCATTTGTGACTGATGACAGGTTCTTGCTGAGTGGAAGCAGAAGTATGAGGAATGCCAGGCAGAGCGGGAGGGGTCCCTGAAAGAGTCCAGATCGCTCAGCACTGAGCTTTTCAAAATGAGGAACTCATATGAGGAAACCCTTGACCACCTTGAGACCTTGAAACGTGAAAATAAGAACCTCCAACGTGAGTACAAAGAATTTGAGCATTTCACAAATGCACTTTTATGCAACAAAGGAAATGATGAATATTCCATTGGTTGTCTACCTTAAACAGAGGAGATCGCTGACCTGACAGAGCAGATAGGTGAGACTGGAAAGAGCATCCATGAGCTGGAGAAAGCCAGGAAGCAGATCGAGACCGAGAAGTCTGACATCCAAGGAGCACTGGAGGAAGCTGAAGTGAGAAACTTCTCTCCATTTTGTTCACCTACTTTGCACACAGCTATATATCAGTGCCTTTCAAAGTGTAGGCCCACATAGATCTATAAAATGTCAGATGCCTCAAGTAGAATCATATTAAAATGTATGAGGCATGCCTGTTTATTTTTACCCAACATTGTCAAGTCACTTTCATTATGTTGTGTGAGTGTGTTACTTCATTCTCACCTGAGCATGGCGGTCTCCATCTCAGGCATCCCTGGAGCATGAGGAGTCTAAGATCCTACGCGCGCAGCTGGAGCTGAACCAGGTGAAGTCCGAAGTCGAGCGGAAGATCGCCGAGAAGGATGAGGAGATGGAGCAGCTGAAGAGGAGCAGCCAAAGGATCATCGACACCCTGCAAAGCACACTGGACTCAGAGATCAGGAGCAGGAACGACGCCCTGAGGGTCAAGAAGAAGATGGAGGCTGACCTTAATGAGATGGAGATTCAGTTGAGCCATGCTAATCGCCAGGCAACTGAAGCACAAAAGCAACTGAGACATCTTCAGGGACAGCTGAAGGTATCAAACATCTCATGTGAATCATAGCACTTATTTATTTTATGGTTCTTATTTGTGTGTTTTCTTTTGAAAAGATATCAGTGCAGCCTTGAAAGAACAAACATCAATGGCATTCCAGTTGAATGCACCAAACAACATATCAGTCTAATTCTAAGACAAGTTTTACTTACTATTGAAGGACATTCAGATCCATCTCGACGATGCTCTTAGAGGGCAGGAGGATATGAAGGAACAGGTCGGCATGTCAGAGCGCAGGGCTAACCTCATGCAGGCTGAGATCGAGGAGCTGCGTGGCGCCCTTGAACAGACAGAGAGGGGTCGCAAAGTCGCTGAACAAGAGCTGCTCGATGCCAGTGAGCGAGTGGCACTCCTGCACTCTCAGGTTGGTCATATGAGAGCATTTAGCTCACTGAATATGAGAACATAATTAGAAGTTTCTTCAATTAAACGTGTCTAAGATGATGAGGAGATGTCCCAGTTTACCCTATCTATGTGGTCCATATTCAGTCATTTTGAACTTTTAATAACTTTTAAGATAAATTGCATCCTTGTGAGTTGTATCCAAGTTCCACTTGTAAATGTGTATGTGTATTGTGTAGGTGTATTGTAAATGTGATCCTTTCCACATTTGCCTATTTGGAAGTCAGTCAGTCAACCAACATTGTTTCCATCCAACATTGTTTCTTTTATTAAGAACACAAGTCTGCTGAACACAAAGAAAAAGTCAGAGGCTGACTTGGTTCAGCTACAGAGTGAAATGGAGGATTTTGCTCAAGAAGCCAGGAATGCTGAGGAAAAGGCCAAGAAAGCCATCACAGATGTAAGCTGCCTTTCACTCACAGTCACCCACAACAATAACCACTGAAACTATTGTGTAATTAATAACTTTTTTGACTGCCTCTATAAAGGCTGCTATGATGGCAGAGGAGCTGAAGAAGGAACAAGACACCTGTGCCCACCTGGAGAGGATGAAGAAGAACCTGGAGACCACCGTCAAGGACCTTCAGCATCGCCTGGATGAGGCTGAGAATCTGGCAATGAAGGGTGGGAAAAAGCAACTCCAAAAACTGGAGACCAAGGTATGTAAGTTATATGTACGTTGCTATGTATCGTTTGTTCCCCAGGCCAGAAGGTGTGTGTAACAGAACTGTTTCTCCTAAATGTTGTGATGATGATTGCAGGCGCGTGAGCTCGAGTGTGAGTTAGACGCTGAACAGAAGCGCGGAGCCGAAGCCATCAAGGGCGTCCGCAAGTATGAGAGGAAAGTGAAGGAACTCACCTATCAGGTTCTGAACTTTTTTTTTTTGCCTCTCTTCTCTTTTCTACATACAGTAAATGTCAGTTCACCATTATGTCAGCATCTACTGTTTAGATGTGTGCTTTCCTATTAGACATATTTCTGCATCTTTCAAAGTAGTCAGTTTCTAGTTCGCTAGAGACTAGAACAAAGTTTGTCTTCGAGTGATTTTAGATTTGAGTTAGAGTTTTATGCCAAAAATCTGAACCTTTCGCATGGGGACTGCATATGTCTGCGATGTCTTGCAGTCTGAAGAGGACAAGAAGAATGTAAACAGATTGCAAAATCTGGTGGATAAACTCCAGAACAAAGTGAAGGCCTACAAGAGACAAGCTGAAGAAGCAGTAAGACATACACATTCTGTACAGCACACACACACACACAGTGAATGAGAGTGTGTGAGAGAGAAGGATATCCTATCCTACTTGTTTACACTATTTTTGTTTACTTATTTGTTTTAGGAAGAGCAGGCCAACACTCACCTGACTCGCTTTAGGAAGGTGCAGCATGAGCTGGAGGAGGCTCAGGAGAGGGCTGATATTGCAGAGTCCCAAGTCAACAAGATGCGAGCCAAAACCAGAGACATGGGACCCAAGGTGAGCTGGAGTGTTTGTAGTTTTGCCCTCCACCTTTTAGAATACAAAATGCATACGTTTGAAACTTCTTTGGGAACAACAGTGTTATTATACTACACTATATGAAATGAAAGGTTTGTATATTTTTGTTTAATTCCAAATGAATCAGCAGTTCTCTGAAATATTACATTTCTTAGGAGCCTATTAGCAGCAATAATTTTATGGATATGGTGTTATACTGTAGTTCTTCTAGGTATCCTGATAAACAGACACTTTTCAGACATAAAAATTTTAAAGGTGACAATACTTTTTTGTTGTTTTTCTTTCAGCTGTATAATTTGATTTCGCTTTGTGCTCGTGAATACATTTTTAATGGAGGACTTATACTGTGGCATCGTTGAGCTCAAATGATTTAAGGGGGTTGGTGTTGTGTTTTCTTTGTTTGTTTCTTTGTTTGACAGACACCAGAGGGCCAAGCAGAATAGCAGAGCAAGAAAGATAATGCTGTGTCTATATCTCTCAGAATGGACAAGAATATAGAGAAGAGCTATTAGTGTATTGCATGTATAATCTCACACTCTTCAGCAAATGGAACATGGCGATATTATGATGACACAGCCTTTGCCTTTGGTGCTCTCGTCAAAACCCATTTCAGTCACTTGTATTTTACATAATACATGTAAACAAATGATCTCAGTTCTCTAAGGGTTCTACAGTGTGCATTAGTCTCTCACAATGGAATTATTACACAATGCTAGCTAATATCAAATCATGACTGCAGATTTTAAATTTTTATTTATGTATTTGCATGCTTGAATGTCTCTCCCAGTGATGGTTTACTGAGTGCAAATCCACTTGTATCTAAACCACAAATTAAGCTAAATTAAAATAAAAGATACTACTCAAAAATCATTTAACCTAGACATTCATTAATGACAGTCTCGTTACTCTCAGCCGGTCTATGTCTGATTAAAATGCCATCAATCAAATAAATTCAGTACCATATCACTAGCATCAGTCTTATGTTGTGTTATTCCTTCCCAGTTTATTTTGCATACAATGCTTACAGTGACACCACATAAAATTCCACATAGAAGTTTCACCTTACCTATTCCAGACGAGTCGTGCCACTGAACACACACAATAAAGCTACATGAAATTTGACATAATTCCATTTAACGGTGATAACCCAACTGCCACGCGATTCTCTTTCATAGACTGCAGGCAGAGCAATGCAACACTTAAGGGATAAACTTTTGGCTATATTTGAACTTGAGATTCTCCTTGCTCAAGTTCCATTCTCCATCATATGTGGATTATCCAGTATTTACACCGTGTTTAAAATGTTGGGCTGATTTAAACGCTTATAAAAGGATTACCTTTCACTGTCCTCCCTTGGCAATGGAGGTCACTTTGATGTTCCATTCATAGAGCTAAACACACTTTTGTTTGTTCCATGGTGTGGGTCTCAAAGCAAGACAATACAGCTGTACACTCTATTACAGAGAAACAGGCATAGATAATGTCTAAAATATGGCTGAATATTCATTACAGCACTACAGTATAGTGCATTTCATTAAACAGAGTTAATAATAATTTGGTGTTAGGTTTCTCGTCCCCTCTGAATTTCTGTCTTCTGATCTGACAATGGCATTCATCAAAGATACTCCATAATAGACTATGCTATGTGATTTAAATA
>JAVQKI010182599.1:0-11018 GCA_036025975.1 Nematalosa erebi
TGCACATTTTAAAGAAACTGTATAATAATGAAAGACTTGTAAGGAACAGAATGAATTAAAGATAGAAAAGATGTGAATCTCCTCTAAAGCCTGTATTTGGAGATAGGATGAAACAAACTGACCAACCATAAACTGATTTGTAAGAGGAGCTTCAGAAAAATTGCACAACCCCCCAAAAAATACTCTTTAAATCTAATCTAATAGCCATCACATGCAATGACTAATATTGTATTTCCTTTCTTTTAAAGGCTAGGCTACATTTCTCCAACAGCAGGGGAGAAATTCCATGATATGAAAATAGCTATATGTAGACTTCAGACCAGGATCAAAGACAGCCTGCAGTAGAACTTCGCATTTGATAAAGCATCTAGCATCACTCAACAAAAAGCTGCACTGCTGTCATAGCTATTGGCCCATCACATTTTAGGCCCTATGAGTAGGCGTAGCCTCATAGCCCACAGCTAGCCTACTGCTTGCATGCATTATTAGGATATTAAATGTAAGAGGCTAAATACAATCATAAACTCAATGGGAGTCAAAGTTTTTCAAAAGTTTATGATCAACATATAGATAGATAGCCAGAGATACTATATTATCAACATCTATGTCAGTCACGACTCATACAGAACTTCCATTTCCATTGTTTTGGGGCGGGATAGACCTGACGTCACGAGCTGCCTCCAAAAATGGAACACGGGTTTAAAGGTAAAGTTGCGTGCTAGGACATCCCAAGCCAACCTACATCCTTCTCACAACAAAGCGTCATGAAGGGTGTTACTCTCTCGGCTTGAGACCGCCCTGGAGCAAGGGATTGGGGGTGGAAGATCGGAATGCCTGTGTCAATTTCTCCGCCAGCGGCTCCACCCTTCCCTGTCTTTATACTTAATTATGCTGCGCTCCAGTTGCCACTGTAGTCAACTCATTAACCGTAGGCTACCCACGCTTGATGTTGGTGTCTGTTAGTTTAAATATGTTATTTTTCACAGACTGAATTAAGCCTAGGACACATGCTCACACAACCCTCTCAGAACCCCTCTTAATCAAATCGTTTTGGCTTCAGAGAGGATTTGCCGACGAGCAGGAATTCCGCCTTCTATTCCTTATTTAGCACAACCCCCGACAACAACACCCGCCCCTTTCTTCATTTGTCCACTCAGAGAACTTGACAACACTCCAAGCGACCGCCCACTTTACCAAATAAGGAAAAATTGCCCAAAGACGGCAGACAATCGATCTGAGTGGAACCTCGTTCCCTTCCTGATCCCGTTTATATGCTACGGTGACTTCCGCTGGTGCTGCTAAAGCAGTGCGATCATGGCGGAGCGCGTTCAGCAGCCCCCAGCTAAACGGCTCTGCTGCCGACCCGGGTATAACACAACATGCAGACAAGGCCAACGGGCCGGTGGAACAGTATGTGGCGGTTCTGGTGCTGGCCAAGGGGGATCCAGCAAGACTCAGAGCCCGGAATCTCTGTTGGACATCGCGGCAAGGAAAGTAGCAGAGAAGTGGCCGTTTCAAAGGGTGGAGGAGCGTTTCGAAAGGATCCCTGAACCTGTTCAAAGAAGGATCGTCTACTGGTCTTTCCCCAGGAGCGAACGGGAGATCTGCATGTACTCTTCGTTCAATACAGGCGGAGATGAGACGGGGGCCAGCGGTGAGAACAGCGACGAGACACGGTTGCCTTTCCGCCGGGGCATCGCTCTACTGGAGAGTGGCTGTGTGGACAACGTATTGCAAGTCGGTGAGTTTGTGGATCCAGAGAGATAAAAAATTCAAAATTCTCGTCTGAGATTATTCGACCAGATTCTTACAATCATTTGACGCTGTACAATCGTCTACATTTAAGCAGAAAACAACGTATATGGAGGAAGTCATTTGGGTTTGCCATGAACAAAGGGGGAGGAATGAAGCGACAAAGGGCACAACACACACACATGCACGCACACACACACATACACACTCTCACACTACGGGCTTTTAAATCACCCAAGCGCTACATAGCCCAGCGCGAGGCTCGAGGACTAGGCTACACGGAATTTATGTGATCTACTCCAATCTTTTCACACTGTATTTACATAAAACATCGACAAACATTTCAACAAATGTTTGAATTGTGTTGCAGATATGTAGTAAGATCTGTCGACGATACATATTTGCACCGTCTCACATAGGAAAAAAACATCACGGAAGTAGACATAAATGGCTGACTACCCTCTCTGTGGTTTTCAAAACAATATTCTGTTTGTTTCCACCTTTACACTAACCTGAAGCGCTTGAAACCCCAGAGGTTTATATCTGGTTAGTATTTGACAAAAGGACGATTTGCGTCGCTTGTCTGTTGTGTTTATTTTTCGAAGTGAAACGCATGGGGGGAGGTTATTGGCGTAGGCTAGCTAACGTCCCTCTGCTGTTCCACCAACGAGCCAGATGAACGCAAGCTAAAATCCCTGCTTTTTGTCAAATCTGGTCAAAACAATTAATTTAACATTGGAAACCGTTGTTTATTTATTATGGCCTGGTTGCTATTTTTGTTTCAGGCTCAACCGCCCAGTATTTCGGTTTTATTTAGCGAGTGCGCATATCAAATAGCCGTCAGGCATTCCCATTGAGAGCCTGGCACTTTGTTCCCATTTTCATGTTCATTTGTGTCTTTTCAGCTTTCTGTCACCCTCCAAAAGGAAGGCAAACAAAAGCGCCTTTTTATTTCTTTTCACTGCTTGTTAAATAGAAGAGATTTGGAAAGGGGTGGGTGGACCGGCAGTTTAAAGCTGCAGATCCGCTATTTTAATGGAACCCGATCATTTGCGATATTTCCAGGCAGCTAATTGCTTCAGAAATGCTCTTTTGTTGAAACGTGATTTGAATTCACACCGCATGAAAGTGTCCTTCAAATGTCTGATCACACCATGTCATATACAGAAATTAAGTCGTGTTCATGTAAACCGTTTCATACCTGGAATCTGCATTAGCATTCTCGCCACCTTTGTTTAGAGTTCCTGCAATTAGTTTCCCAATCGCAGTTCTCCGCCCTTGGAGGCGGTTCAGGATTTTAATCTCATTACTCTCTATGGTTAATTTGAATTGTAATGCAATCTGCAAACGTAATTTTCTGCATGACCATTCCCCCCTCCTCCAAGGGTTGTTGGATCAGCAGTGCTTCATCTGGGCAGTGTGCCCTTCTCTTCTCTCGGCCCCAGAACAAGGGGTTCGGTTCAGCTCGCAATAGTGCCGCCCTGAACTAGCTGCATCTTTATCTGGTCTCTATGCAACTGTTCCTGACCGTTTTTGACAAGGTGGTTTCATCATGCATCAAAGACAGATCTCTTCTCGAGCAGTGGGTTCAGGTGGAATGTGTTCAGTTTTTATGAGAGAGAGAGAGAGAAGCAAGGGGGTGTTTTCGCCCCTCTCTGTTTTTTGGGGTGGAGGAGGCCGAGACCTGCTCCTGCTGATCCCACAGGCCAGGGAATAGGGAGTGACAGGGGAGGGGAGTTTTGGCTGATTGCATCCTGGTCTGGAATTTGCTGCAAAAATAAAGCCAAGAAATGATAAATAAAAGATGCAATCTTCTGGCATGGGGGCCGCTCTGAGCAGAGCTGAAGGGGACAGTTAGGCACACACACACACATACACACACGCACATGCACACACACACACACACACACACACACACACAGAGTGTACCTTGGGTAGGCCTAGTCAGTGTCCTGACTGAAGCTTATGGTTAGTCATTGAATTGAATTGCATGCCTCATGTTCTCTTCCCCATTCGTTTGAGTGGCTGGTTAAAACAAACAAAAGCTGAATTAAATATACACAGAGTGTGTTTTTGTAAGAGAGACTGACTAGAAACCTCACGTAGGCAGATGAACTACCCCTGCAGATTTGGATTATTTTGTCGTCATCACAGCACTAGGCTTGGCTTTGTCGTTGTGCTGCAATAGCATGGCATTAAATCCTTGTCATTTTTTTCAGACCCAATTGTGTTCATGTCGCGACAGCTCTTCTTTTGAATGCCAGTGTCTTGTACGGCTAATTTCTTGACGGCAGCACCTTTTCATTGTCATGTAGGCATATCCTTAATAGCTTCCTGTCTTACACACACACATACACAAAACACTAAGCTGTTTGCATGTAAGAAAAAAATATTTTTTTGTGTTATGTAAATCATTGTCATGTAAAAGTAGGCCTGGGCCTACATGGTCAAGTTCATTTCTTCCACCCCTGACTTTCAACCACAGCATCATTCAGCATTTGTGCTGTTTTCGTTTGCTGTTGGTCAATTAGGCCAAAGGTCAGGGGTCACGTTGTATACAAATTAAAGGTCATGCCACACTGACAGTGGTCATCATATTTACGCACTTACTGTCATGTGTTAATCCCCCCCATTTTATTTACGTTCTTCTAATTAGTTTATTCAAATCTGTTTATCCACTAAGAACATACTGGAGAAGGAGGGGTTTTTTTTGTTTAGTGTGATTGTGTACCACAGATGTGTTTGAAGCTTTTTCTGTTAATTGCTTTACCAGCTCATTTTCCTTTTAAACAACGGTTTGAATTAAAGCCACATGAGCATGTTATAAGAGTCTCCATCTGCATTATTGATGCATGAGAGATTTTTGTAGTTATTCTGCACTCGAAAGTGCTGATATTGCTGTCGCTGTGGCTAAAGGTTGGCGCATAATTCCGGTGTGCGTGACTGGTAAAGCAAGAGCAGACGGGCCCACGTCAAGCGGCGCAAGAGGCGTATCTGGGGGCTCTCTCAGCCTTTGGAAGTTTTTTTGGACATACGCAGAAGTGCAGAATTTAAGATGTGGAACTTACATTTTGCATGAGCATGTTGCTTTTGAGTCAGTGTGCTGTGCCACAGGGACAGGAATGCGACCATCAGTTTGCTCACACAGTCTAGGCTCCCCTGTGAAACGGGGCCCAGAGACCACCCCCTTGGTCCCTGCCTCTTCCCAAAGTTGGCAAACCATCTTGAGGTGCTGCGACACATGTTCACACGGTCTAGAGGTAGCAGACCCTGGTTAGGCATCCCTGTAGGTTTCAGGCTATTTTCTAGAAGTGTGTGTGTGTGTGTGTGGGTGTTAGTGTGTTTGTGTTTTTGTGTGTGATGACGAATCATTTCATCACATCTACTCTTGACGATACGTCCCTGCAGGTTGCATAGGCTTCCAGTTTGTGCTAGATTCATCACCCCAACCCACCACACACACACACACACACACACACACACACACACACACACACTGCCTGAACCCCCTTAGTGCCATGCTGAGTGAATTACTTTCTGACAAAATAGCTCTCCCATTGCCATTTCTGTTTCTGAGGATTTTATAACACAGCTTTGCTCTGTAACATTCCCAAATGTCTGTGTGTGTGTGTGTCTGTGTCTGTGTGTGTGTATGTATTTGCACTTACGATCAAAATAAAACTAGCTCGGATGTTTAGAGGCAGGACCCTGGCTGCTTCCCTGTGCATCAGAGGGCTGCTCGAGTTGCACCATATATCGAAATCTAGCCCCTCTGGAGCAGGCTTTGATCTCCTCACAGACTAAAGTGCAATCCACTCACAGCTGCGGAGAGAGAGAGAGAGAAAGAGAAAGAAGGCTGGTGTGAGTTTAGGCTCAATGGGAGGGTGTCATGCTCAAAGAGTTTCCCCCTCAAATAAAGGGCCCAGCAAGAAGACCGCGTCCATTTAAAACACACGGCACTGCACTTAGATGTTCTATTGGTCGTTTCCAAGAAGTAGGCTAATGCTGTGATTTCCTGATAGTACAGTACAGAACCCAGGCCTCCCCCATCATAACATATAGCAGCCAGATGACACATCTGAAACAAATAACTCATTGCCTGCAGACCATGAACTGTATGTGTTCAGGGGAGAAAACAACTAGTTTTGCCAATTTGTTTATTCCCTTTGGATGATACAGCTTTAAGTGAATAAATCCAAATGTTGCTGATTAATTCCAGCATGACCATTGACCAGTGATGCAAAAAAAAGGAAAAGCAATTACATATGAGGGCCAGTAGAACTGTGCTGAGCTTAGAAGCCTTTTCTGCCCATGTAGGTTTGGTATTGTTTATCGTTACGTTGATTTATATAGTCTGTCCATTTTGGCTTTCAAGGCTTTCAGTTATCAGCATTTGACATTTAGGCCTAGTTTTTTGTGCCTGGTTAAGTTGATGTGTCCTCTGAGTTCACAAATATTTGGTCATGAATACTTTTTTTTTGTCTGAATGTGTGAAATGAGTCTCGTGTTTCGGGGTTGGGCCCTTGTTGCAACAGAAAAGGAAGATTAGATGACTGGTGACTGATTAGGCTTCTGATTGACTGGAATGCAACTGGCAGGCCGGTGTTCGGATACTTGAGTGCCATCCAGTACCCTGGCGCATAGCTGGAGGGCATTGGTGAAATGAAGAGCTTAGGCCTGTCTCCGAAACTGCCACAGCTTGGCCTCCGACAGCAGCCTGCATGACTGCATATTGCTGTCAGTCTGTCATTAACCTCTGTACTGATGCCACCACACATAGGCAGCTTTCATACAGCCAAAAGTTTAGATGTTTCCATAGCTGGCAAGCACAGATAAAAGTTAGCCTGGCACTCCAAGCAGTTTTCATGTGTCAAGTTTAAAAATAAATGGATAAAATAAATAAAAATGGTTTAGAATTGTGTGTAGATTCATAACACAGGTCCACATTTTCTCTTAAAAACAGCCAGTGAGATCCAAGGTCTCTTTTTCTGGGGATAACCAATGCTGTGTTTCCGCTATATTTTCCATTGCTTTGTAAAGGAATGTTGGTGCTTCAGTTAGGCTGTTAGGTGTGACTATCAGTGTGGAACTCCCTTACTTTTTAAAAAACATTAACATGAATGCCTCGCCCTTTTCAAATCAGTCTCCTACTGTTAGATGACTTACGTGGCATCACAAAGGACGTCAAACAAAGAAATATATCAGACAGATATCCGTATATCTTTCTTTGTGAATGGTCATTGTCAAACACTGCCACAAGCTGTGACTACATTCAGCCTGGCGTGCCTGTGTCAATAGATGTGTCAGATGCTATCCCCTCACTAAATCACCACCCACTCGTAATTTGTCACTGCTTTCAGTCACATCTGGCTCAAAATGGACTTCTAACACCAAAGATCATTTTGTAGTTGGTCAACGTGTTCACTAGCCAGGAAGATCCAGGCCCACATCTACATGTAGAAAGATATGTTTAATTTTATGAACAGTATTTTAGATTTCTAGGCTACGTGTTCACCCGAGGGTTCTAACAAACTGTTTATGCTTTTTAAGCTGAGGCAAGCTTTAAGATTTCCCCACTAAAGTGCTAAGTTCATAACACACTTTGTCCCGGGCAATGATCTCGGCATCCCTGTTGGTGTGTGTACAACCCCCCGCAGCCCCCCCCCCCACACACACACACACACACACACCCACACCCACACCCACACCCACCACCATAACCACCTAAACCACCAATCTAAGCACACTGTTATTTTGCCATTGATACAGCATTTTTAATGTTTGGCTGTGAACAAGAGGAAGTGGAGGCCATCCACCCGTGGCCACTGGCCAGTGTGCAGTGAGCTTGTTTGATCCATGCGTGTGTGTGTGTGTGTGTGTGTGTGTGTGTGTACACTGAAGGCTGTGTCAGCACACATGGGCCCAGAGGCCCCCTGCACGATTTATACGGCGATTAATCCTGGATATCTTGTCTGCAGTTTCTGCTGGATCAATGCGTTTGTGCAAATATTCAGAATCACAAGTCAGACACCAGTGTCCTTTAAAACCCCATATTACCACGCTGAGGGCTTTTTAATTCACAGCATTGTTTTCAATGAACATGTAAATTGTATGTCTGTTCCTGATATGCATTCTGACCCCAGATATGCTTGGATTTAAAATGAAATTGGTAAACAGAAAGAGCTTGCAAACAAACAAACAAATATGGCAAGGAGTTTTGATGTCCTCAGACAGTAGTTTTCGGCAAAAAGTGCAGATTGGTCCTTTCTTGTCGCCGTCAGTCCTCTGAAGCTCGGAGCTCTGGCGAGATATTTTCCAGCCCAGTGTCAGACCCTTCATGGAATGTAGCCCAATTCCATTTCTACACAGGAAAGGGATCTTTGCCATCTGCCCTTAAAAATGTGTTTAGACACACACACACACACACACACACACACACACACAGGTGAAAAAGAGCTCTGAGAAGGGTACCTGCACCTCCTACCCCCTTAGATAGGAAAGCCTATTTATTCTCATACTCTCGTATTAGCTGACGAGTGGACAACAAGATGAGCCTCATTTGTTTTCAGGTGGTAATATCTAATTTAAGCGTGTGCGTGCACGCGTGTGTGTGTGTGTGTGTGTGTGGGCATGCTTATAGGCCTAGTTGTGTTTATGTTTTGTGTGTGTGTACATGTGTGTATTTAAGAGAAGAACTTTAATTGCTCTTAGGGCTAACAGCTGTATGTGTGTTTTTTTTCTTAGTTAATATTTAGTTAATCTCTGGACTCCAGACCTGCGGGATTGTTTTCATCAGACTCTCCATCTATCTTGAGCTGATCTGTATGCCGCCTCGTCTCCCTTTGCCATTAACCTTCACCGAGGGTACCAGGAGGAGGGGTGTGTGTGTGTGTGTGTGTGTGTGTGTGTGTGTGTGTGTGTGTGTGTTCGTGGTGTGTGCGCTAGGGGAGCCAGGTGGGGGCAGGGTAGCCAGGCAAAGCAGGCAGACAGGCAGGCTTACCTAGCTCCAGTGGGGGCTGTGGGCGGCACAGATTTTTCCATCTCTGGGCAATTTTTTTTCCCTGGCAATCAGCAATCAGGGCATCAGGCGGCTCGGCAGGATAGCCTGTTATTGGGCTCTATAAAAAGGCCCGTGCCCGGCAACCCCCGTAAAGTGCCTGCATCATCGGCCCAAATGGTGAGGAGTTACCAGTGCCCGCATGCCCGGCACAGGCACATGTGCTGGCAGCGCCCGGGGTTTTCGGGGGTTTGTTTTTGTGGCGCCATGGAGCGTCATGACGCACAACGCAGGAGTGCCCCACCGCGGAATGGGCAACGCTAACATTTCCTAGATGGAAGGACACGGTGCAAATCCACTGGCTCGCTCTGCTTCCATATGCTCAGAGAAATGAGGCACACAGATGGGGGGCCAAGTTTGGGTGGGGTTGGGGTGTAGTGGGGGTGGGGTTGTCTTCATAGGAGTTAGATTGAGAGGCGCAGGTTTGGGATCACTGCAAATCTGTTTTGCTCCAACCCCCCCTTACTCTAAATCCCTGCATTTCAGGACGTTAAAAAGGTAATCAATCCTCATTATTTGGGACTCGCTGGCAAGGCCTGGGGACCACAAAGGTGATGGATGGGGCCTTAACACTCACATTAATAGATAAGTATTGCTCATAAGGAGGTTTGGGGCGGTCTTAAGGGGGCTGATTTCGTACGATGCAGTGTGCTGATTTTATTTCTCCTGGATTTGTTCTTTACATGTTTAGTTGGGGTTTTTTTGTTTTTGTTTTTCAATTTTTTTTTTTAAATTCTTTGCTCTAATTCTCTTAAGAACCTTTACCACAAGGCTCTCGGCATCTATGCTTGGGAGGTTACATCAGATCTTTAACTCATCAAAGGCGTTTGAAGTGATAGAAAAATCTTAATCTGAAATGATGATGAAGAATCTAAGCAAAGATATTTTGGACGGGTATAAAAAATGGCCTCCAATGTAAGCCTTTAAGAGGGGCAGTCGTCCACACACTGTGGTCCCAGGCCTTTGAGAGTGAAGGCGGATAAGGCTCTTAGCTGCATACATGTGCTAGCTGTTAGCGGTAGCATTGGAAAGGGGCTGCTTCCTGGTCTTGTTTTTCTTCTCTTTGTTCTCGAGCGTGGTTAACCCCGCGGCAGTTGCGAGCCGGAGCAGCTGTGCTCCGCTGTGACACGGGGCCGATCATTTTCAGAACGCAACCCGGGGTCATGGTTTATCCACCACTTCCTGCTCTGCATCAACCCACTAGACTCACAATCATGCGGACACACACACACACACACACACAGACACACACACACACACACACACTGAGTCAACATATGCCTACTTAAATGAAAAGACAGACACAGACATGTGTACACACACACACACACACACACACACACACACACACAGAGAGATATACCATACAGATGCATGCATATGTTCAACCCCCAAGGATTTGGTTGCTGTATTGAGTTTCACAAGTAGCTTTCCAGCAAACCACCAGTCTGCTTTACTCAACACTTAAGTCTCCATGCGTCAGACTAATGAGTAATAACCATCTGACCCAGCCCAGCCCAACCCAACCCCCTACCCACTTCTTCCTACTCGGCAGTGGTCCTTAGATAGGGGGCCTCTCATTAGGTACCTATCTAGTCTATACACACACACACACACACACACACACACATCCACACACTCACGAGTGGACTCACAATGCCATGTCCTTAAGTAAACAATCCCTGTCCCCCCAGGACTACACACACAAATCCACACACACGCACACACACACACACGCACACACACACAGCCACAGGCTCATACAGGTCCATAGATCCACCCTCCGCACCCCAACCCCTCACCCCCAACCCCCCCGTGTTGCCGTTGCAGTGTGGCTCCACTCCCTTGTCCTCCAGCTACTCCTGTGACGTATGATTAACTGTCTCTCTGTCTCGGCGAGAACCAGACAGGCCTGAAGAAGACTCACTGGGCCTGCCTGCCGGAGGACAGGAGAGGAAGCTGCTACCACCGTCCTCTTAAGCTCTTAGGTTTAGTGGTTAGGCTAAGCTGGTGATATGTTTGCGTGTGTTTGTGTGTGTGGTTGGGGGGGGTAGAGTTTAATAGTGAATGGAGTTAATTATTCATATAATAGCCCATTGTCCCTCAAGAAAGGTTTTGTGCTTGTACCAATCAGTCCTGAGTTATAATACTTTATATATCCACATATGACATTTATACCTCAACATATAGTGGCAGTATAGGTATTGTA